>JAJLWU010000083.1:0-30572 GCA_030570855.1 Tardiomyces digboiensis | reverse complement strand
ATCAAGGTGTGGTCACTCCATACGCGAAAGTGCCTTTTCACCTTGACTGGCCACCTCGACTATGTTCGCACCGTGTTTTTCCATGATGACTTGCCGTGGATTATTTCTGCCTCGGATGATCAGACCATTCGCATTTGGAACTGGCAAAATCGCCAGGAAATTGCCTGTCTGACTGGACATAACCACTATGTGATGAGTGCTCAGTTCCATCCCAAGGAGGACCTTGTTGTTTCGGCATCACTTGACCAGTCTGTGCGTGTTTGGGATATCTCTGGACTCCGCAAGAAGCACAGTACACCATCCAACACGATGGGTTCCTTTGAGGACCAGCTTGCGCGGGCAAACGCGCCACAACAAGACCTGTTTGGCAACACTGACGCGCTTGTCAAGTACGTTCTCGAAGGTCACGATCGTGGCGTTAACTGGGCATCGTTCCATCCCACTCTTCCACTTATTGTTTCGGGTGGCGATGACCGAGTGCTTAAGCTATGGCGAATGAGCGAAACTAAGGCATGGGAGGTTGATACTTGCCGCGGCCATACCAGCAATGTTATGGGATGCGTCTTCCATCCATTTCAAGAGATGATTCTATCTGTAGGTGAGGACAAGACTGTTCGCGCATGGGATCTCAAGAATCGCACGCTCATCTACACTTACAAGCGGGACGCTGACAAACTTTGGTATATTGCCGCTCACCAGACTGAGAACTTGTTTGCGGCTGCTCATGACAGTGGAGTCATGGTTTTCAAAATGGAGCGCGAGCGACCGGCAACTGCCATTTATCAAAACAGTCTTTTCTTTGCCGACAGAGAAAAAACTGTCCACCACTTTGATATTGGCCCTAATGGAAAGAGCGTGCCACTTTTGTCACTCAAGCGCATTGGACAGCCATGGGTGCCGCTCAGGACCATGTCGTATAACCCTGCTGAGCGATGCATCCTTGTCACTGCCCAGACCGACAATGGTAGCGCTTACGAGCTTGTGAACTTGCCGCGTGATAGTGTTGTGTCTGCAATTGAGCCTACTGAGACGATGCGTGGTTCAGGAAACGCGGCAGTCTTCTTCACTCGAAACCGATTTGCAGTCCTGCAGAAGCAGTCCAACACAATTGAAGTGCGCGATTTGAATAACGCCATTACCAAGACGATTCGCGCTCCAATTGAAACCAAGGACATTGCGTATGGAGGTGGAGCCAACCTGCTGCTCCTCCTTGGTGCTCAAAATGTGGTGCTCTACGATGTTCAGCTAAATCGGACACGAGCCGAGATCAACGCGCCGGGAACGCGTTACGTACAGTGGTCCAATGACGGAGAGCAGATTGCACTTCTTGCCAAGCACACGATTGTCCTTGCCACCAAGGACCTCAAGGCACTGTCGTCGATTCACGAGACGATTCGCATCAAGTCGGCGACATGGGATGACACGGGCGTTTTGATTTACAGCACTTTAAACCACTTGAGGTACTGCCTCAAGAACGGAGACAGCGGAATTTTGCGTTCCCTCAAGAGCACCTTGTATGTTGTCAAGGCCAAGGGTAATAAGATTTACGCATTGACCCGGGGCGGCGAAGTACGTGTCGTGACCATCGATCCCACCGAGTATCGTTTCAAACGTGCGCTCGTGCACAAGGATTTCCGCGAAGTGCTGCGCCTTATTAAGACGTCGCAACTGGTTGGACAGTCAATCATTGCGTACCTTCAGAAGAAGGGCTACCCAGAGATTGCACTGCAGTTTGTGCAGGATCCACAAACCAAGTTTGATTTAGCTATCGAGTGTGGTGACCTTCGTGAAGCATTCGAGCAGGCTAAGGAACTCTCCAAGCCTTCAATATGGAAGATCCTTGGCGAAGAGGCGCTTGCTCAAGGAAACCACGACCTCGTTGAGGATGTGTACCAGAAGGAGCGTGACTTGGATAAGCTGTCGTTTATGTACCACATCACGGGCAATGTGTCAAGACTGCAGCGGATGGAGCAGATTGCCGAGGCACGATCGGATTCGTCTGCACGATTCCAAACTAGCATACTTCTCAACAGCGTTGAAAGCCGCGTTGAGTTACTGAAGGAGGCGGGACTTTATCCGCTGGCCTACTCGCTTGCCAAGTCTCAAGGTCTCCACGCTCTTGCTAGCTCTATTGCAGAAGAGGCGGGAGTGACACCCGACGAGACTGCCAAGATCGACGTCAAGGACGTCTCGCAGGATGGTGTTCCAGCGGTCGTTCACCCCACGTTTAACGAGAACTGGCCCGTTCAGAAAACCGGCATGTCGTTCCTTGAGCAAGCCCTTATTTCGAAGATGGAAGATCTTGATGTGGGTGATGATACGACTGCAGCCGCTGATGCTGGAGATGAAGAGGTTGAGGAGTTTGGTGAGCCCATCGGTATTGACGTCGAGGAAGGTGAGGAAAATGGCTGGGACATTGGCGAGGACCTCAACATTGATGAGGAGCTGGCTGCTGGAGACAGTAGTGAAGGTGCTGCTGCCGGTGGTGCTGCCGAAGCAGAGCTGTGGCTGCGGTCACCAATCGCTGCTGACCATATTGCGGCCGGCTCATTTGAGTCTGCCGCCCAACTGTTGAACCGCCAGGTGGGTGTAGTCAACTTTGCGCCTCTGAAAAAACGCTTTCTCGAAGTTTACCGCGCGTCAAAGTTTTATGTTGCTGCTAATGATGGACTCGCGCCCCTAACCATCTACGGTCGTCGTAACGCCGACGACAGCGAAAGAGCACTCCCGCTTGTTCCTGGTTACGACGGCATTGCCGCTACACTCCAAGAAGCATACAAGTATATCAAGGGTCAAAAGCTGGAGCTTGGCATTGATACTTTCCGACAGATTCTATATACGATTATGACTCTGTCCGTGTCGAATCAAGAGGAAGCTGATGAGTGTGCCAACGTTATCGAGATCTGCCGCAATTATATCTTGGCGTTTTCGATTGAGCTTAAGAGACGTCAGACGCCGCAAACGGATATCAAGAGGCGACTAGAGCTGGCCGCCTACTTCACCAAGCCAAGGTTGCAGGCTACGCATGCCTGGATTCCATTGCAGGTTGCAATGAAGGAGGCATATAACGCCAAGAACTATGTGCTTGCCGGTCATTTTGCGTCCGAGATTCTGAGGGTTGTGCGGTCTGGCCCTGGAGTCGACGCCGCTAAAAAGGTCAGGGCCAAGGCGAGCCAGAGCCCACTCGATGCTATCGAGATAGATTCCGACATGTACGCAGACTTTGACGTGTGCCCATCGACTCTTACGCCCATTTACGAAGGTACGTCATTTGAGATTGACCCTCTGACGCGCGCAAAATATCACTCGTCGGAAAAGGGCAAACTCTGCGTGATTACACGCGTTACAGCTGTGGGTGCGCCGGCTCCAGGACTCCGACTATTTGCTTAATCAATTAAAATGCCTGTTATATATTGCTGTTTGTTATATTCAACTGCGTAGATATTATTTTCAGGGTGTGTGCAATGGTCACTCGTGAGTCATAGTACGGTCACTAACAATCAGCATCAACGCTGTCATTGGTGCCCGTACCCGAGGAGTAGCCGGGTCCCCGCTTTAAATTGTTCTATCGCGGGGAAACACGGAAAGGTGGCTAATAGAGGTAGAATGGTGCGACGCGGGCTCCGGTTGGCGCCATTTTTGGCCCCGAGACGACTATACTCTGTGAAGCTCGTCACCGAAGGTCCATGGAAGCACTCTGAGCTGCTATGTACCCAGCAAGCAATTAAGCTCGATACGACGCTTGGGGGTCATTTACCACCGGCCAAGAAATATATTGGTCGAGAAGCTGGAGCAGAGGTTCCCCCAGGATACCATCTTGCGTTTTTTAATCCATTGAATCCAGAATCCGAGCTGAGCAGCGATGGATATGGCAACTTTCAGAGCCCGGGCCCGGAGTTCCCCAACAGGATGTGGCTTGGGGGCACGGTTGAGTATAATGTTGAGTCAGCCTTGAGGATGGGATCCAATGCTACGTGTGTCGAGTCAGTTTACGATATAAAGGTATCCAATAAAGCGACAGGGGACCGTGTGTCGGTGACGCTCGATCGTGTTATGAAGAACGATGACGATCCAAACACGTGGGCAGTTCGGGAGCGTCGCACTCTGATCTACTTCTCACAGTCTTCCGGACTGGCTCGCGATAACACCTTTGATAGGTTCATCAAACGTAGGTTTGTTTTTTTGTTGATGCTAGGAGGTTTCTAACAACAGCGCCAGAGAGGGCAACTCATAGACATACATTCCTGCCGTCGACTGTGATGCTGTTTCGGTATAGCGCCTTGACGTTCAATTCACACCGAATTCATTATGATCCGTCCTATGCAATTGATGTGGAAAAGTTTCCTGGCCTGGTTGTTCACGGCCCGCTCATGGTGACGAGCCTCTTGCATTGGGTATCGGGGACGGTGCTTGGAAACTCGCAACGAAGAATACAGACGTTTATGTACCGTAACCTGCTGCCAATATTTGTCGATACCGAGATGACGCTTTGTGCGAGAGTGGATGCAGCTGAAACGATCGAAGTATGGATCGAAAATTACAAAGGATCTCAGGCATTGACCGGCACTATATATTTGTCTTGAACCGGCTCTAACCTAATAAATATGTTACAGTGCTATTTTAGCCTACGACTCAGGGTCCAGTCAGGTAGATATCGCACAGGTAGGGGCGCGTTGAGTGTAGTATGGTTGCAGCGACCGCTCAACGGCATCCCAATGTGCTCGCTTGGAGGGGGCTTTTGGGTCCAGGTCGACTACCACGGCCCGGCTAGAGTAAACGGCTCCATTATCGAGTTGTATGACATGCCAGTTGTCAACAGAGCCCAGCTTCATTTCGAATAGCACTGTGCAGTCTCGATAAGTCATTGCCTCATAAAGTTGAGGCGGCAGTGGGCTTGTGTCAGGGCAGCCGAGCACTCCACGGTCGTCCAAACGCTGTCTGTTCAAAAGACGTTCTATCAAGTTGGTCGTCATCAAGTAGTCCGCCAACGTGGAAACAATGTCGTGAGTATGAAACTGAACTTGACTCAGGGAGCTAGCAACCACCGACTCGGCGAATCGTTGAATCTGCTTGCGGTCACCGGATCCTAGATCAAGCGGGCACCAAGCATTAGCCCGGCCTCTTTTCATATTCAATGCACATGTACGACAGCATAGCGAATCCTTTGGAGCATTCGGAGATTGGTCAAGCCATTTGGGTTTGAACTCAAGCACGAGAGATTCCGATAGCGCTTCGCCTCCGATCACCGGCATCAGCACGCCATACTGCTCTTCCCGACGCAATGTTACGCCTTTCGGATCCAGCTCTTCATATAGCTCGGGAGGAATCTGCACAAGCTCCATTTCGAGAGCATATTGATCCAAGTACGGTATCACGTTCTTAATATGAAATTCATACACGTCTTTGCATGTGTATATTCCTGCCCCCAATTTCCTCAATCGTAGAGTTCGCCCGGGATACTCCCGGGAATTCACGTATAGCGCATTGGCATTTCCCTCTGCAAACCACTTCCAGCCTGTGATAGAGCTCAGTGGCCGGCATGTCATAGCCTGGACATGACTCGTCAAGTTAACTACTAGTATCTTCCTCATGTTGCACTTCTACTTAGGTGTGTGCATAACCCAAACCACTCTAAGCACACCCTGGTATTGTGTGTGCTTGACGTTCCCGGACTCACAGACTACAACTTCTTAAGTCGTATCCATTGCTATTACAAGTTGTTTCGCCATGACACAGGCAATGGATGTTGACAAGGACATTTCGTCCGTAATTTCATCGATTCGAGATGAGGGCGATGCCGATGTTGCACCTCTTTTGTATGAAATGGAGGATTTGTGGGAGCGCAAGTAAGTAACGCCACCTCGTTGTTAATGTGGTGCTTGCTTTAGGATAGAACAATGATCTCAGTAAGGCAGGGCGTTTACGAGCCGAAGATGGATTGATTGTGGAAATAAAACCAGGCAAACCTTTTCTGTGCCCTCTGACAAATGCAATACCTAACAGCAGACTATGGCACCAACTTACTGAGAAACTGAGCGAATGGTATGCAGATCCGCGAACACAGCCATTTCGCTTGCGACTGTTTTCAGAATTTGTTCAGGCGTTTGAATCAAAAATAAACCAACTGGCGCTGGTGCAATTTGCGCTGGCAGCGTCGAAGCAGTGTTCCAGTACCCAACAAGCGGCAAAGTTTATCAAAACCATCAGAGACAAGGTCAACAAGCCCGAGTCGCAAGACGCTTATGTTTTTGCTATTATCGAAGTGGCTCGTATTCAGCTGTCTCTTGACAAGGGCGACGAGGCTCGCAAGATGCTGGACGAGGCTTCAACGGCCCTTGACAGCCTACCGTCGGTTGATCCACTCGTCCAGGCTGCTTTTTACGATGTCAATGCCGAGTATCACAAGTCTCGGGCTGAATACACCGACTATTACCGCAATGCGCTGCTGTACCTGGCGTGCATCAACATTGACGACCTGTCACGTGTACAACAACAAGCTCGTGCGTTCGACCTGGCGGTGGCAGCCCTCCTTGGTGAGAAAACTTATAACTTTGGCGAACTGCTGCTGCATCCGATCCTGGATACGCTTGTCGACACAGAGTGGGCTTGGCTTGTTGACTTCTTACGTGCCCTGAATGCTGGCGACGTCAAGCAGTTTGAACTTCTTTCCGCCGAACACCTACACAAGCAGCCGCTTTTGCAGAGCAGTCTACCGTTTCTCAAGCAGAAAATTTGCTTGGCAGCTTTGATCGAGGCAGTCTTCCGGCGGCCGACATCGTCCCGCACACTCACATTTGCAACTATTGCGGCCGAGACTCACCTGCCTCAAGATGAGGTGGAGATTATGGTTATGAAGGCGCTGTCTTTGGGTCTACTCAAGGGTTTTATCGACCAAGTGTCGTCAACTGTCACTGTAACGTGGATCCAGCCACGTGTCATGAACCTGGACCAGATTAAATCGATGCGAGATCGCCTTGTTAAGTGGGATTCAGAGGTCAAGAACTTAGGAGACTGGATTCACGACGCTGGCAGCGAAATTTGGACCCGTGCTTAATGGGAAGTCTCATTTTGTACTGTAATATCTGCACAATATTATGACTAGAATAAACTGTGTAATCTCGCTTTTCTTGCTCAACCAGCAAAATGCCGCTGTGGCGACGACGGAATAAAGCGATGCATAGCATGCAACCAGCCGTGCACCACTCGAACAACGATATCGCCTGGTGAGCCACTTTAAAGTTAAAGCGCAAAGAATGAACAAACTAATCCTTTCTCGGCTCGCACTTGCTGGGTCGAGAGCAACGGCATCAGCGAGATGTAGCGGAATTGCAGTTTGGCAAAGGTTCGCAAGTACTCAAGTGGAAGAGATTGCGGCCAAAACAGCAGAAAGCGACTTGACCTCGAAAGTCCATGAACTTCCGCAGGTTTCAGGTAGTGGACCGTTTCCTGAAGGTTTGTAAACGATTTGAGTAGAACAATGGACGAATTTCACTAACTAAAGCTCCCAAATTCGAAGTACTTGGTCACCCCTCATCGCTTCTTCACGTCTCACTGCCGGCATCGTCTTCTGTATACACTCGAAGAGGGTCTGTTGTGGCTGTAAATGGTCCTATCGAAGGTGTATGTCTGAGTTTGTAATATGGGAAAATAAATGAATGCTAACGACAGCTGACCTCTAGTCTCAGCGTGGACGGCTCTCTTCGAAAATTGATGACCGGAACCCCTGTATTATATCAGAAAGTTACAAGCACATCACCAGTAACGTTACTAATATCGGACAGCTCGTCAAGGCGAGGTGGATCAACGTCGTTTGCAGTCGTGGAGACCAACAGTTCTACACAGTGGATCATTGCACAGAGAAAAGCGCTGCTGGGTTGGACTGGGACCGCTACAGTCGGCCCCCATCCTGGCTTTAGCGCATGGAGTAGTATCAAGGCTTCGGGTGCTGGCGAGATTGCCATTGTCGGCCAGGGACAGCTTTTCCAAGTTGAAGTTGCTGAGGGAGAGCAGATTGAACTTAACCCATCGAATGTGGTTGCATACACTGAACCGAGCGAAAAGGGTCAGCTGCGCCGAGTGCCGCTAAAGTTGATCAACTTGGATTTGCCGGTACTCGAGTCTCTGATTTCACGGTGGACGACTCGGCTACCGGCTGTCAACCATGTCCGCAACTGGGTTGCCACGGCTGCTACAAAGCTTCGCATTGGTGATAGATTGGCGCTGAGAGTCAAAGGTCCATGTGCAGTTCTAGTTCAGACACATTCGACTCCTGTCCGAGAGCTCTTTTCCTCGGAAGAGCTTGATGCTATTATTCAGCAAAAGACATAACATTCATCGTGTACAAATTTATAGAGGGTGTGCCCTCATTCTTTCGGTCGCCTCAACAAAGAGAAACGAAAACCAGTAATGCAGCTAAATACTTGAGTCAGGGAGCGCATCGCGGGCTAATCTCAACAGAGCTTCCAACAGTGCCGGCTTGGTTGTATTTTTCTTTGGCATGCTTACATCCAGAGAGCTCAAAATGGACCCAAACATGTTGTGCGTGATGCTGAGCGCCGTGATGCAAACTAGCGCGTCTGACTTGAAAACATCGTCATGCTTGCCAGTAACAGTATAGAAATAAGTGTCGCGCTTAAGCTTGTCCTTGTTTTCGATGAGCTTTTCCCATCTCTGAGTAGCAAACGCAGACTGGCGAAAGCTTAAAAGTTCATCTTCCGAGCTCTGCACAAACACAACAGCAAGTGAAGGTTCAAACCCTGCTATGATCCCATTGCGAAAGGGCGATGCTCGCGCCCAAGCGTCTTCGTCGGGTCCAAAAGCGTTTTCGACAAAGTCGCGGTACGAAGGGTATTCCTCTACCAGCGAAGGAAGATCGTAAATACCTTCGGAGCACACCACAATTTTGATCCGTGATAAGATGCTGGAGTCGGATTCGGTCAAACTGTTCTTTGTAACGGCTTGTAAAGAGATAAATGCACCTGCCGAATGCCCGACTAGCACAATCTGTTCAGCTTCGTACAGTAGCGTCAGGAACCGGAGCCCTTCAATGACATCATACAGATGATCCGGATGTCGAACTTCGGGAGATAGTCTGTAGTCTATTGATGCACCAGAGAATTGGCTTGTCATTGCTTGTGAGAGAAACCGCGTCATAAAGCCATCTGCATCAGACATTGAATTTCGTTTGTCTCTCCAGGCGCCACCATGAATGAATACCACCCAATTGGGTCCTGGTTTATCCCCTTGAAACGTATATGTCTTAAGTTTTTGCAAGGGTGAATCGCCGTAGGCATATTCTTTCTGCAATATTTGTGCCGGATCTCTTTTCATCTTCAGTCAGCATTTAGTAAATCAGAACCCACGCCACAGATCTTACGTTTCCATGAAGCAACGCTTTGAAATCCGCATCTGTAAGCGCAGACATATTTAATAATATGACTACAGTTAGCTTTGCACAAGTTTCTATCCAATTGTCATTGAGGGGTCAGTCTAGCGAGACTCAAATGGCGGGGACATATTACTCAGTTGTTAGTCAGCTTGACTCGCGCATGTTCTCGGTGGAGTTCACTTGCAACGTAGTTCCCGGGCGGGTCAACGTAAACGACTGTTCATTTGCAGTCGTCATGGGTACATACAAAAGACTAATAGATGATGATTTCGTACGGACAGGACATGACACGATTACATAAGAGACTTTTACCTCTTGGAGAACTCGACACTCATAATAAGGTTATCCATTGGGTAGCCATTCAGACGCTGGCGAGCAACATCAGCCATCTCTCGAGTCTCGTATGCAACGAATGCAAACCCACGAACACGGCCAGTGTCACGGTCGCGTGGCAAATGACAGCGCACGACACGGCCATACATGGAAAACAGCGAGCGCAAGTCGTCCTCGTAGATATCCTCCGACAGGTTGGACACACGAAGGGTGGCCGAGTCGTCGCGCTCACCAAACTGCACACGGCCAGGGTCGCTGAGTCCGGTACTAGGCTTGCCCCGTTGATGGGGTGGCACGTAACCGCCTGTTGTAGGGGCGGCACCTTCGGGCTGGGGCGTACCAAGTCGTGACGATGGACCAGAGCCTTCAGCAGCAGGGTCAGCCGGGCCAAGCTGACCTTTGTAGGGACACTTTGCGGTAAAGTGCTCGCCACCACAGGTTCTGCACACAAACTTCTTTGATGGGTTGGCAGCGTCCTTGACTGCTCGTTCCTCTGCCTCCTTCTGGGCCTCTTCGTGGGTCGCCCGAACCCCCAAGCGGAAGTTAATGTTGTCTCCAACGGCAGTGGTATGCAAATCCGGCCCTGGAGCGCCGCCCTTTTCCAGGCCATACTTTGCCCATTTCTTTCGCTCTGCAACTGCATGGTTTACACGTTCCTTGACCTTGATCTCCTTGACCTTTTGTGTGACTTTGATTTTTCGACCTGTGTCAGGGTTGATTCTGAAAAACACTACAGTCTTGGTGCCATCAGCATTTTGGGTGACCTGTGGCTCTGGAAGACCATTGTCCACGTCGTCAACCTCGTCGGCCCATGTCGTTCGGTTGTATCTAGCGTTAGTGGCATTCTAAGTGGGATTGACGAGATCACTCTCACACGTCTTTTCGACCCCAACATAGATTCGGCAATCCTGGCCTATTTGAAAAGCATCCGAATTCAAAACGTACATCGCTGTGTCAGCCATGGTTGTGATTGTTAATAAGTGGCCAAATCGCCCAAATTTTTCAACGTCAAACCAGGGCGTGGCGTTGGCGTGTATTTTTGAGGCTGGTGTTTCCCAGAAAAACAACGCTTTGGTAGAGTTTCATAATAATATATTTAATCACAACTGAAAAAAACACAAAATACCACAAAATCTAGCATCGATTGTGAAAACTTAGCTTGCATGAACCAAATCGGGCATCTGGAATTTAAAGGTCATGGAAGCCAGCCATTGCATATTAGTATCTCTCTCCTATCTACCGGCTACGGATTGGGCTGCATGGACAATGGCTTTGTAATATTAGATAATGTGGCTCCCAGGCGGCCCGTAAAAGCGACCGACTTACCCGGGAGGTCGAGTCACATGGGAATTATGTAGATCTCATCAAATTCCGCTGGCGATCAAAGACAAAAGCCGTACTATCTTTGTCATCTACGGAAGCCGGCGCTCTGTAATCGTCCTCCCACGTTTAGCAGACGGCGTTGCCGCTACGCGGGGTTGGCGTGCGTGGGTTAGGACTTGGGACCTGCATCGGCCCGACGTTGGCCGACGCCGTGGTGCCGAGATTTATAAGAAAAGTGAAATATGCAAAGGTTAAAAGTGCAATCGCATTTCACGGGGTTGTACCTTGTACCGACATGTCTTCCGAGGACGAGGCTACCGCAACTGGCGGCAAGCAACAACATAACGGGCACTGGCGTCAAACCCGGAAAATATTTTGTATCAAGGTCGCCGTGGTTGGCTTTGCTCTGCAGCTACTTTTCCTGGGCAACCTGTTGTATCTGTACGGTTCTTTATGGGGGTCTGAAAATCGAGTTGATAATTTGAGAGTCCTGTATCTGAATTTGGACGGAGGTGAAATTGGCGATGCCGTGACCGATGCATATCAGACATTGCAGGGCCCCAGTTTTCCCACCCTCATCATGGATAATAGCTCGGATCTTCGTTCGGTAGACGATGCTCTGCAAGCTGTCCGGCGTGGGTGGTATTGGGCTGCTGTTGTGGTGAATGCGAACGCGTCCGTCAGACTGTCTGACGCACTGGAGGGAGGCGATGCCGCGCAGACGTACCAGCCAGCCGATGCCATGACATACGTTTGGAACGAAGTTCGATACTCTGCAATTTCTGATGAGGCATTTTCAGCTAACTCTGAACTGTTAGCTGAAACGGCACAGCAAGTTTTTCTTAAGCAAAATGGTCGCTCCGCCTTGGCGAGTGTCAATCAATCCGATGACAATGCTCTGGTGGCCATGTTTAATCCAATCAGCATCACCTCTGTTAACATTGCCCCGACCATTAACGGCTCTCGACAGCTATACAATACCGTGACCATGCTAATGCCGATCCTGCAGGCGTTCTTCTTTATCTTGTCACTGAATGGGTTGGCTGACCAATTCCACATCCATGGTAGGGTGTCGTGGCGGTTGACGGGTCTCATGCGAGTTGTATTTTCTCTCACCTATACTTTTGGCACTTCATTGGGCATGACAGGGTATATCTGGGGATTCCGGGAGACGACGCCACTCAACGGGAATCAGTTTGTCTTGTCGTGGATGACCATCTGGCTCCTACACCAAGTGCATTTCCTGGTTATAGACTCCGTTACTGCATTCTTGCCATTTCCTGCCATTCCTTTCTTCCTCATCACATGGATTATCATTAATATTTCCAGCACGTTCAGCCCACTTAGTATCAGTGCTGGGTTTTATCGTTGGGCTTACGCGCTGCCTGCCAACGAAGCTTATACTGTCTTGACGGACATCTGGTCAGGCGGAAGTGTACCGGAATTGTACCGCGCTCTGCCTATCTTATTCTCGTGGTTAGTGGTTGGCGCTGGGCTGGCCACTTTTGGCCACTTTCACCGCTGTCGTGTGGCCCACCGGAGGGAGGCCGCCCAACAGAAACTCCAGGCTGTACCAGAGAGTGATTCTACTGGCCATGACTCGGAAACTGCCTTGAAGAACTTGGCCTGAATATGCTCCTCGCAAACTTGTGCAACGGCGGTCATGCTATTCAGCAGAACCGCAGCCTACGACAATACTATAGACAACAATACGACTAATACGCCCTAATGAATACATTTTCCAATCAGGTTGCCATTTTCGTAGTTGATTGCCAATTTGCAATCATCGTACTCCCAGTAAAGTTGCCTGCCGCTAACGCTGCACTGCCGCAAACATACGCTATCTCATGCGCGTTATGCGACGTGACATGCTCTTGCGCCTCGCATAGCCGCAACCTGACAAGTGCAGCTCTCGGTCTTTTTGTACAGCCCCGAGCCGGCGACTCACCAACGAATATTGAGCGAAAGTGGATAGCAGCATCGCAGTGGGGCTTTTGGTTTAAGCCAATAAGCTAATGGCTCTCAGGAAATTGAAGCTTGGAAAAGCACTCGCCGCTCTATAAACCCAATCAGTTTCATTGAAGAGAGATCGTCATCTTCAAGGTGAAAATGGGGTTCCTTAGTCTTTTGCCGACAATTAAGATATTTGGGACTGATTCTCAACCTGCTTCTCCGTCAGAACAAAAGTCGATCCACTCACTCGATCGCTCAAAGTCCCCCAGGAGCTTATCTCGCCATTCAAACGATATTCCTAGCCGTGAGTGACCGCCACTTGACACTTGTGCCTCGTTAGATTCCAGGACCGTACAAGTCTTGTATATTAATAGTGCTGACAGTAGACCACGATGATACAGAGACGGAAGCCACACTTCCTGATGAGAACGGCAAAGATGCGGGACAACACGGCGAGGACGAAACGGCATTTGGAAAGGGTGACCCACTATCACAAGAGATCCTGAGGCGAGTTAATACCCAGAATGCATCATCCGAAGTGACTCTACAAACTAGCAACCAGTCTCTGCTCGGCACGAGCCAAACTCATTATCATCACCACCACCACCACTTGAGCATCCACTCTCGTGACAACGACGCTGCAACAAACAGAATTGCGATTACCGGGAGTTCAGGCTCTCAGAAGCAGCCAAAGAGCCTCTTATCGATGATTCGAGGCAACTCTGGGCGGCCGACAACGGAGGACGAAAAGGATGTCACATGTGAGGGTTCCAACCGTGACGAAGGATGGAACGCCCGTGTATTTGGATTTGTGCCCGATGCCCCGACACCACCACGGTACGTTCATGTACGCAGCCATCGAAAGCACCCACGCGAGTTTAGTCGACTGTTTTTGGCACAAGAGTTGCAAACTAACGGGCGACTAGTCGGTAAACGAGACTTTAATGATTTAAGCGCCAAAACTCAGCTACCAGCTGGGAACCCCGAGTCGGCAGTGTGGTGCGTCAAGTTTAGCAAGGACGGCCGGTACATGGCGACTGCTGGCCAGGATGGAGTTATCAGAGTGTGGCAGGTGATCTCGCGGCCCCACGAACGTGAGATAGACGAGGACTTGAGTGATGACGAGGGCCGTGGCAGGAGGTTCCGGGGCCGGTCACGCTCAAGATCGAGGTCTCGGTCGCGGTTCAGAGTGTCTCGCGAGACAAAGGCGTATGCCCCCGTGTTCAAGAGTATGCCGGTGCGCGAATATGTGGCCCATACAGTGGACGTTTTGGATTTGAGCTGGTCGAAAAATAACTTTTTGTTGTCATCTTCGATGGACAAGACCGTTAGGCTGTGGCACGTTGATCGCAAAGAATGTCTTGCCACATTTGAACATAATGACTTTGTGACGTCTATAGAGTTTCACCCTCGAGACGATCGCTTTTTCCTTTCCGGATCGCTCGACTCCAAGCTGAGGCTATGGAGTATTCCAGACCAAGTGGTGGCGTATGAAAGAGACGTTCCAGATCTGCTGACGGCAGTAACGTTTTCTCCAGATGGAAGCATGTCAATTGCTGGCTGCTTCCGTGGTCAATGTCTGTTTTATGAAACGGATGGCTTGGTATTCAAGAATAAAATTCACGTTCGCAGCTCACGAGGCCGCAACAGCAAAGGCGCAAAAATTACTGGGTTCGATGTCGTTACGCTCCCTCCGTCATTTCGGTACTCACGCGGCACACCATTTGATTCGGATGTCAAGCTGTTAGTATCTACAAATGATTCGCGAGTACGCATGTACAATATGCACGACCAGATGCTGGATATGAAATTCAAGGGTCTAGAAAATGAGCAATCGCAAATCACTGCTAGCTTTTCAGACGACGTTCAATATATCATATCTGGCTCTGAAGACAATCGCACCTACATCTGGAGTGTAAAGGGGTCTATGACTCCCGAGGCACGCAAGAAAGATATCCAGGATTACGAATATTTCCACTCTAACCAATCTATGGTGACGGCGGCAGTGTTTGCTCCCACATTAACACGCAAGATTCTGGCTGCCAGCAATGACCCCATCTATGACCTGTGTGACCCACCGCCAGTGCGTCTCAGCCCGTCGCCGTGGATTCGCGAGCCTGATATTGAGATTGATCCTGAAACGGGGTTTCCAAAGCTACGACCTGATACAAAACGGTCTCGCCATCAAACTGGTCTTATCATTGTCACGGCTGACAAGGTGGGAACCATCAAGATATTCCGTCAGGACTGTGCGTATGGGCAGCGCCGGCAGCTAGCCGACTCTACGTCTCAAAAGAAGCGCTTGAGTACACTTGGTAGCTTGAGCCCGACGCATAGTTGGCATTCTTTGACAGGGCGTACTCGCAACACACGAGCAGAGTCTCTCACATCGTCGCTGCTCAATAATGATACAGGTAGCGCTCGATCCCGGCATACATCGCCATCCCCTGTTCGTTAATAACCAATAAACTGAACTACTCTTGTCGTAGTTCCGCTTCCCAGGCTGAATGAACAAATAAAGAACTATTTCGTGTAGCTCTCCAACATTAAATAGTAGAACTATCATAACTAGAACAAGATTCTCCTGAAGTCCAGTCCCAGCTGGAAATCTACGTCATCGGATCGTTGATGCGAAAACTTATGCAGTCGGCGCCCTTCGACCCGGCTTGCGGCTTTAATTAGAGCCCTTGATCTCGAATCATAAACGGGGAAAATCACCGATACGCTCTAAAACCTTGGTGATTCTGAGCCTGAATCCGGTCTTGAACTGTGGAGACCGCATAGATACAGCGCGGCTGACGGATCCACAGTGCCACCGACTAAAAGTGCTCAAATATATATCCCCGGATCTAGATTTCTTGCCACTCGTTGCTGAAATATAGCAAACATGGACGAAGAGGGCCGGCAAGAGGCACGGCATCAAAACGTCGTTGCGCGGTCGGTGCAAAAAGTCTTGGATGAAGTTGGCATAGTTCACTTGTGGCAGGCAAGCTTTGATGTGCATCTGTTAATCGTTATGAGATTTGTACGATTGCTGGCGTTTGGTCAAGCCTCACTCATTCTTGTACTGTTTTTCAAGAGTCTTGGGATCAACGAGCGACAGACGGGCATGTTCATGGCGGCTACCCTGGTGGGCGACGTTGTTATATCATTTGTCCTCACACTGTATGCCGACAGACTCGGCAGACGAGCAACGCTTCTCTGGGGTGCTGGAATGATGGCAGTTGCTGGCACGGTTTTTGCTGTATCGAGCAATTACTACGTTCTGCTAGCTGCCGCAGTAATTGGAGTTATTTCGCCGAGCGGTGGCGAAATCGGCCCCTTTAGAGCAATTGAGGAGTCTGCATTGGCACACTTGGTCACATTTGAGTCTCGCGCCGATATTTTCGCGTGGTACACGCTCCTCAGTAGTTTTGGCGCCGCTCTGGGCTCCATGTCTGGAGGTTCGCTGGTTCAGATTAGCGAGCGCCATTTCGGATATAGTGACCAAGATGCGTATCGCATGGTATTCTGGTCCTATACGGTATTGGGCGTTGTAAAGTGCATCAGCACTGTCTTGCTATCAAAGGATATTGAACTTGAGTCGGAGCCTGCTCAACGGGCCACTCCCGACTCCCGGCCAACAGAGACCCAACCGTTGCTTGCTGGTCAGCAGCGGCAAGAATCTGCCGAAGTTTCACAGTCCGCGAAAAAGCGACGTGGACTCATGTCTCGGCTCATGCCTCATCTTTCGCCAGAATCGCGACGTATTGTGGCGCTACTTTCGCTGCTATTTGCTCTCGATTCATTTGGATCGTCCATGTCGACCATTTCATGGATAACTTATTACATTTCGCGCAAGTTCCATGTCTCTGGCGGAGTTCTCGGCTCCATTTTCTTCACTTCGGGTGTTATCAGCTCGCTTGCTACTCTTGGTGGTTCGTCTATTTCCAAACGCCTTGGTCCTCTTGTGACAATGGTTGTGACTCACTTACCCGCATCTATTATGCTCGCTTTGATTCCGCTCCCACAAACTCTTGCACCGACACTTGGCCTTTTGTGGGTCCGGTCATCCATGTCCACCATGGATGTCGTCCCGCGCCAAGTATTCTTATCGGCAGTTGTTCTAAAGAACGAGCGTACCGCAGTAATGGGCTGGGTAAATGTTGTAAAAACATGTGCCCAGGTGTTTGGACCTACTGTAACTGGCCATTTCACGGAGATGAACCAGCAATGGATCAGCTTTGTGGCCGCAGGGACGCTCAAAGCTATTTATGACCTGAGTATACTGTTCACGTTTCTTACAGTCAAGCTTGACCGTGACCGCGAATAAGAGGCACATGTAAGGATGTAAGAATATATAGCAGGTAAGCTGCTCCTCTTCTTTGAGCGGTTCAGAATGAATTGCCTCCCTATGCTTCCCCTTGGGGTCAACAGCTAACGTTCTAAAGTACATTAATTAATGCGACTATGTTTAGCCATCATACTATAAGATCAAGTTTGATGAGGTTTGTTCGGTTGGTAATGTCGATAAATGGCACCAACAAGAGTCCCAATGGCGGTTCCAAGATAGGCACCGACAAATATCGTGATCGGCCAGCGCTGCCATGGCCTATCCCAGTCAAGCGGGATAGGAATCGCACCGAGCCAAGCACCAAGCCAGGTACCAACTGAAGCACCGTATACGCCGTTGAGAGGCAGCTTGACAGCAATTATATCTTTCCAAATGCGCGAATCCAGGTTGTAGACAAACACCAAAGGTTGGACCGACAGCAGTGAAATATGCATGGCGACACTTAGAGACTCGGGTAAAAGGCGTGTAAACGGAGCCCCAAACAAAATTAAAAGCATCATTGTCAGAATTGACATGGCGTAGCTCAGCACTGTCGCCAAAATCGCACTGGAAATCCGGGTGGTCACTCCGTCAGCCTCTCTGGCTCCCTTCTTTGGCCCTTTGGAGTCTTTGCGCTGGCCAAGAGAGCGATCTAGGGCTCCAATGGAACAATAAACAACCTGCACAAGTGAAACTAGTGGAATCGAGGAAAACAAGGAGCTTGATGGATTGTTCAGCAGGTCGCTGTTGTTCAGCATCCACCACGTATATCCCAGTAAAACTGCGGCGTACACAGCAGCTGAGCGGATATTGGTTCCATTGTATAACCCTCGAGTGGTTGTTGGTGACTGTTTCACAGGTCCGGGGCTCGCCATTGTGTCATTCACCGTCGGAACGTGCTCTTTGCGTGCGCAATAGGCATCGTCTCGAATTTCGTGCCCAACTAACTCGATTACATGCGGCTCTATGAATGTGCATTTATGTTTCAATAAAGCATTTTTCGCCGGTCAATGTCGTTCATTCGTTGATACTTTTAAGAGACTTGTATGACTTATATTGCTGAGACATTCCGAAGATTGGACACCAACGTCAGATAAAATCCAAGGTATGCTCGATGGAAGAAATCTCCTGCCAGACAACGCTCTCGCCTGCTTTGCCAATTTTTCTCGAATACTGACGCCGCTTTGCAACTGACAGCGCCTGGAATCGTCCTATTAGTGCGTAATCTAGTAGACCACGGCCAGCAGTTTGTTGGTGGAACTGTTGGCCAGTGACGCGATGCATGCGTGGGTTCAGACAGGCGGTATGCTCCTCCTTTTCAAGAACTTGCTGATGTAAAACAAACAATGAGCGATACGCCTGCTCGGTCACAGGAATAATAGTAGCAATAACGCCGTCGCGGCACGCAATTATTGGTTGGAGAGTCTCGGGAGAGTCTTCACTCATATGAACGGATATCATGCTTGAGACGTTGCGTCCAAGGAAAAATTTGGCTCGTGACAATAACTTTTGGCCACCAGCAGACAACGAGTCTTCGGGATCGTATTGCAGCAAATGGAGATTCTGCTGAGCATCCACAATGACCGGATATAATGCACCATCGTAGAGCACAAAGTCACCGGCATCGACTTCTAGGTTTCTCAGTTCCTTGGAAATGATAGACATACGGAATGGCTCGTTGCCAAAACCTGCGAGCCAGGTGCCCTGGAGGCGGTCAGCGATTAGTATGAGATTTTTGGCCGATTTCACGTCGCTAACATAGACTTGAACATCCAGAAACGCCACCGGAATTACTGAGTTGTCTTCTTGGATGTTACGAATGATGATTTTCTGGCCCTGCGTTGTCAATAAACAGCCTGAAACTTCACACAGGGCAGTAATGGCGCCTCGAACGCCTTCCTTGGCTACTTCCTTCATACGGCGGGACGCTTCTGGACGGCCAGGTTCTGGCACTACCTCGATGACCTCAGCAACGTAGTAATTTCCTTTAGACTGAGAATCCTCACCACGAAGGATACTTGTACCATATGCCAAATACTCTCTTCGTCGCTTCGTCTTCTCAGACACCTCGAGTAGAACCGATTTCAACGAAAACACGACTTCGTCGTCAGGGAAATCAATGGTGTCAATAACGCTCCAATTCATTGGAGAGACGAGTCTCAAAGCGCCGCGATATGAATGCGCCTTGGGCACGCCTTCTCGCAGAAATGGCAATGGGTTATCATCTTCGTCAATCGCAGCATAGGGTGATGGAAGGACAACTGCAACAGCGTACGTTCCAGTAGCGGCATGATATGCCACATGCGTAGTGTTCTCCCCTAGAGTTACTCGTCGCGCTGGAAACTGATTTGTCAAATCCACGTTCGAGTCCAACGTACATATCCTTGCAGTACCCTTGTCGTCTAGTATGAGCAGACCTCTGTACACTGATTCAGTGTTGTATGAGGCCACCGATCGTATCGTTTCGAGGCGCAGCCTATGAGCTTTTGGTGTCGTTTTGGCTCCCTTGACAATTAATAAGGGTTCGTCGCCCGTTACTATAATCCCACGATGGGGTCCGACATTGACTCGGGCGAGAGTCCTCTTTGGTCGGAACTGTGCTCCGCTCAAGGGCAATGTTGACGAAAGACCACGACACATAGTAAAACGTGGCCGTCCTTCGTGTGCAAACGCCTTGTACAGAACAACTTCACCATCCATAGTCGTCAACACTAAGTATGCCTCCTGATGCAATGTGTCGCCAAGATGAACGAGCAACACATTTGTAAACTCAACCGTTTCCCTCGGAAGCTCTTCCTCTTCGGACGACAGTACAGTTAACAAAGCGCCAACACCTCTGTACTCCAATACGCTTTCAGGATCTACTACACTGAAAATCTGCTGTTAGCAGCCTAGTCTTGCAAATAACTGAACATGGACGGACTTACCACTAGTCCCGACTCTGTCAGTATCACACATATAGGGGCATATGTGACTTCAGAGCTCACTTCCGAGCTATCTCTCTTTCTCTTCTTTCGCACAGGGCGTGACAGAATAGAAGACAACGCCAGCGAGCCGCCTATAATCTCCTTGGGAAGCTTTGCGGAAATTTTCAGTTTCTCAAAGGTGGGTTTGCCATTTGCACCGTACTTCGTCAGATAGAGGCCAAAAGCACCACTTTCAAAATGAACAAAAATGTGGGAACCGACGACATCAGCTGCCTTTGCAACTCCTGGCAACTTGATGTGCTTTATTTTCGTAAACTCATGATCGTACAGCACCATGCCGTCGTGATGAACGTGGACAACGACCAAATCACCCATAGCAGTTGCCACGTGGACCGTTGCAACATCAGCCATAAAATCCGTCAAGTCTGTGGAATCATCCATACGATTTGTGATTTTGTACAGCTTTGACGACTTTTTGCCATCATACGTCACGACATACCGATGCAAGGCATCCCCATCTCGCGTTTCTATGGCGCTTATTGGACACAGCGTCCAAATCCTCGGGTCTGCTGTGCTTTCTTGACCTTCACCAGTTAGTAGACCACTTTCGCCGTTTTCGCCGTTTTCCATCTCGCCATCTTGGGCAATATCACTAAGAGATTGCTGAGCATCGTCCTCGTCCATCTTATCTCCGGCAGATCCTGGTGTTTCAACATCTGCAGAACTCGTCAATCCAAATTCAACTGACGAATTCACCAATGGGCTAATAGAATTCTGCAGGATTGTCAGGCCCGACAAACGGCCAACACCTGTAGCAGCGACAAGCTCGTAACTTTTTGATCCAAACTGTTGGCCCACACAAATGTCGTGAATCGGCCCATAACAAACGAGCTCATCCGCCACGCCATATTCTAGTTTCTTGTCTGATGTCCCAGCCTCTCCATTATTCTCATCATCGTCACCATATATATCGTCAAGATCATCGGCCGTGTCGCCAGCTTTATCATCATCCCCCCTTGAAACCGCTAGCTTGCCACTAGCGGCCAGTCTTCCTCCTCGAACCCAGGTTAGCAGCTTGCTGTCACCCGTAGCACTTCCCAAAAAGACGCCGCGCTCTCCTAAAGCAGAGAAGGTTGTTGGATTCGTAATTATAATATCGCCCACAGTGCTGGCTTTTTCTATGGAGAATCCAAACACTTTCCTGCCCTCAATTGTAAACCGCAAATTCCACAACTCTCCAGATCGAAGAACAAGTAAAGCATCAGTCCCATTAACGTACGCCACTCGTGCACCTTCTAACTGCAAGTCGAGCGCACTCTCGTCTCTCAGAGTCATGGCGGTGACCAGTTTTGAGTAAGCATTCACGGAAACGCCCGACGTCTTTCCAGCAGAGTCAACGTGCACCAAGTGGTTTGCGCCGACTAACATTGCACCTCCAATTGGTGTCGGGAGAGGGAAAATTGCTCTAATGTCATATGGCAGCTTTTTGACATGTACGATGGGCGTTGATGTTTTCTTGACGATATCAAGTGACACCACAATATACTTGACATTGTCCTTCTTCAATGGTAGCATTCCTGTCCAGCTCGGCTCGTCAGCATAGACAATTGCAAGTGTCGGTTCAATGTACTCATCCAAAAACGTTACGCCAATGACATTTTCAATCTGTTCATCCAGTTCGTGTGCTCCCAGCAGGAAGGACTGCTCAAATATGGGTTTCAGGCCACTTGCAGCTTCAGTCACTTCAGTGCCATCTCCATTTCCCAAGACGGTCTGCGATTAGCCTAATCAGGGTTGGTTCACGGGAGCTTTACTTACATCGTCCTGGTCTCCTGCAGCGTAAACGTCTTCTTGATGGAACGGTAGAAATGCAATTTTGTCGTGCTGAAACATCAAGGCAAGACAACTATTCTGTGGATCGGTTGACATGATTGGCTCGAATTCCTTGTCAAAAAAATGTTCGTCCCAAAGACCCTTTTCGTAGTAGTGCACACTGACGGGCGCCAGCGACGAGGTAGCACCATCCCATTCTAATAGTACAATCCTAGCATACTTGAATGCAACGACAAGAAAATCATCCGGGGCACTGGCGCCAATACGAACGTGGCTCAAGGCGGTGACATAGCCGTCAAGAGGAAACTCGGCCCGCAAAATCAGCTTGGGAACCTCCTCCTCGGTAGTAGTCTGCAGCGTCACTTCCGTGCCTATAAAAGACTCCTCTCCTGCTTCAATTGCAGCTTGATCTTCTGAGGAAACCGGTCCAATGGTCTCGCGTCGCACCGTTTCAGTTCTATATATCTGGAGCAGCGAGTTCCCACGGACAACCACTAGACAATCCACTCCACCAAGACGACAAGGTGTCGAAAGGCTTACTGTCGTCGGGGTCGTCAACTCTTTGTAGACATGCATACTTTAATAAGCCATAAGCCGCCTCTTGTGTGTACGTTTTTTCCCTTGATGTTGAAATTCGAGGATGCTTGAACTCGACATGCATCTATGACTTAGTGTTGCAACAAGTGAGTCTTCTAATATGAGTACTCATAACGGCACTCAGATACTCAGATTAGTGCTTTGCCCAAGTGCTATTTTAGGTTAGCGAAAGGTTGTGCGTGTTAATAGAATACTCGTCTGAGCTGTCAGCCTAGTTTCCAGTTGGCTACTAGTCCGCGAGCTTCAATAGTACAAACTGCCTTTGGCCGGCGCTACCGGCAGGCTTACTATATGTTCCTTTTATGGCTAGCTCATCAATTTTTGCAACTACAGCTCTATAAGCGCCAATTGTGAAACCCCCGTAGCAGTAGCAGCGGCAGTGTATTCCTTCGTGCCCCGCGCCGAGAGCCCGCGTTTGCCGCGGATAGCCGACGAACAACAGCGAAACGGTCGGAACAAAGCAAATTCCTAGTCAAACGCCAATAATCATCTATAGCAGTTTTTAATGGTCAATAATATCCTGGTTTCGAAAATTATATTCTTATATTTCTCGACTAGCGGCGAGTTTTGACATATCCCGTTATCGGCGTAGTTATCTTCACGTGACTTGAAAAGTATGGCCCCGTCAATAGATTAGGCGCGGGGCATATTCGGCACTACCGGACGATTTCAAGACGATTCGAGTTTTCCGCATAGTATCGAGTGCAACCATGTCGGAAGATGAGCAAACGCCAGCGGAGGACCTGGTCGTAGTCCGAGCGGAACAGAAGCAGCTTAGTCACCTTGGCGGATTCGTCGCTGGCGGTCTGGCTGCGTGCGGAGCTGTCACCGTCACAAATCCTATTGAGCTTATTAAAACTAGGTATGTCATTTTCCGCTCAGTGTTGATACCTGCCCTTTTCCATGATGCGATTACCGAGGCGTCAAGGCTCTTGCAGGGCGTGTTTTGCGGTTTCCAGTATGGGATCAACTCAGAACCAGCTGGCAAGCACGAATTTCAAAGTCAAAGGACAAATTTTTGTGTAGCTAATAAGTATTACCGCTTTGAGAATTCTTGCCAACAACAGAATGCAGCTTCAAGGAGAGCTTGCTGCCAAAGGTCATACAAAAAAGGTCTACACTGGAATGTTTCAAGGACTGGCTACAATTGCCAAACATGAGGGACTCAGGGGGTGTCAAAGAGGATTATTTCCCGCTTACATTTACCAGATCGGCTTGAATGGCTGCCGCTTGGGATTCTATGAGCCAGTACGCCGGGGACTCAACTCCCTTTTCGGCTATGACTCAGATTCACAGCGAATACCTCTGAATGTCGTAGCAGGTGCCAGCTCCGGAATCATGGGTGCAATTGCTGGCTCACCATTCTATCTCATCAAGACGCGTATGCAGTCGTACTCTCCTGTTTTCAAAGTAGGACAGCAGACCCATTACAAGAGCATTCTGGATGGCTTGACAACAATTTGGAGAGCTGAAGGGTTCAGGGGACTATACCGTGGAGTTGACGCTGCTATATTACGAACGGGTGCCGGCTCCTCAGTCCAGTTACCCATTTACAATTGGGCCAAACACCAGATCGAGAGATATGGCTTTATTGACAAGGGACCGCTCCAGCACCTGGCGGCTTCTGCTACTAGCGGTGTCGGTGTGTGCATAGTTATGAATCCGTGGGATGTACTTATGACCCGAATGTATAATCAAAAGGGCAACTTGTACAAAAACCCCTTTGACTGTGCTTACAAGACTATCACCATCGAGGGCCCACTCGCACTCTACAAGGGATTTATTCCCCACCTTATGCGAATTGGTCCACACACTATTTTGTATGTTTCACGTTGCGACTGATATGAGACATATGATACTAACAACAGGACGCTCATGTTCATGGAACAGACTATGAAGTGGATGAAAATGATCGAGGGTGTGCCTCATTAGAGAATGATGGCCCTAGTATACGGCATCCTTATAGACATTGACAGCAAAGATTGAGGACAGAACAAGAAGTCTGGCGTATCTACAGAAATATTCGCAACACTCGTCCTTGTTAGGATTCACGTAAAATTAGAATGTATATGAAGACTAGTTCTTCTTCCATCCGTATGTGGCGGCCAGGCGCTTGTTGAGGTGCTCCTGAGCAGTGATTACGGGCTTACCAACTTCGTTGGCTCCGCGTCCTTGGACCTTTTGCACAATTGGAGAAGGAACCGGTTCAAGTGGCACATCCTCTTGCGGGTGGCAGAAATATACAATCGAGTACCGATCCTTGCCGGAAATTTGCGCCTCAGCAGGGAACTTGACGCGGTGGATGGAACTTCGCAGGACCCCAGCTGTCCAGAAACTGAGAAGGTCGGCACAATTGACGACAATAGGGGCACACATGCCCTCATGTTTGGTAGGAACAAACTTGACAGGAGTCCACTGCTTTGACACGGGCGACAGGATCTCAAGGCCATCTTCGCCTTCCTTTTGGAAAAGCAGCGTCACAGACCCGTAGTCCGTATGGGCACCGGCTCGAATCTGCTCCTCGGGATCAGCTTTTTTCTGGCCATGATAATGGAGGAATCGCAACACCGACCCGGTTTTTTTGTCACAGGAATGGCGGCTGGCAAACCACTCGGGCTCCAGCTCCAGTCCGACCGCCATGAGTCGAAGAAGTCTCATACACAATTGGTGGCACCTCTGCTCAATATGCTGGACCTTTTCAATATTGGCAATAAAAAAATCCGGCAGCTCATGTAGTGGCTTTCCATCCACAAACTGCGAGAAGTTGAATGCTTCTTTAGGGTCGCCCTTGGGTTGATTTTGTGGATCAAGCACCTCAAGATTCGATCGCGAGTATCCATAATTGTTCTCGGTAATTGGTATCTTTTCCTTGTCAGCAAGCGGTAGATCAAAAAACTCTCTAGATAGAGCAAAAGCGTCGTCAACCTCTTTCTGTGTAAAGCCAGACCCCTCGATAAATACAAAACCTAACGTCGACATGGCGTCCACAAGTTGCTTCGCAGCCTCGACGGTATCTCCCGTGACATCTACAACTGCCACCTCCTGTGTCATTTCTCTACTGTACTTCAATTCCTGAGACGAGCTTATCGGACTTTACTCTAACGTGAAATGCAAGGCGAACATTGGATCTGCGAATCGATTTCCATATCAGTCAGTTTGAGCCGAACAAGGCGCGGCTTTTACAATTTAAGTTCTTGAATGGGGTGATATCAACAGGATTTGAGTAGCGTCTAGTGCTGCATTTCTAAAAAAAAAGAGCACTCAACAGTTCTTTTAAAGCATTTGACAGTTTTGAGGGCCAAGTGACAGACGCCAAGAACATGAGCGCCCGAAATCGGGTTCCGAATCCCGCGGCACGGGAGCGCCGTAGGATATCGTTTGTGCATACTTGCATGCATATTTGCATAGCAACTTCATTACCCGGCACAGCAGTAGCGCGCTTCCAAGTTCCAATGTGGTGGTGAAACTGTCGGCCTCGAGAAAAGCTAGTTTCCTTAAACGTGCTCAATCATAGATATTACAAGGCGCAAAGTGCGTCTAGCGAAAATTGGAAATGCTGGGTGGTACGTTGGTCAAATTGGTGGCACATCTTTGTGGTTATGGTTGACTGTATAAAATGGCACTTGCGGAGAGTTGACCCTTTGTGGAGAAGTTGTATCATGAAGCCTACAACTATCTGGAGTGGCTAGTTGCAAGGCCAATTGGCAGTTCCGCGAGCTGCCCGTCGTTAAGGGTGATTGCGTTTAGTCAACGCAAATATCTAGCCTGAATCCTAGATTTAGGGTCGATTCCGCAGTGCTCAACTAACTTCAGTGCGATCATTCGACGCGTTTGCGGCCGAGCATCGGCAATTCAAGACAGGTGGTTTGTCAGTTCTGAGGGGAAAGGTGCTAGGAATAGATGCAAATTGGTTTGTTTTCAAGACATTAAGCGCCGATAATAATCGTGAACCATTGATCTATGCTGTTGGCGGTTTTCCGACTTCTCTCCAGTCTCATATCGAATCGCTTCTCGAATCTCTCTGTCAGAATAGTATCAAACCTCTGTTTGTTATTTCAGGTACCGCTTTGGCGCCGCTGGAACGGCCGTTTGAAAGACCTGATATCGCTGTGCGACAAAGGAACCATGCATGGAGCCTATACGAAGATGGACAAGGTGAACAGGCAGTTAAGATTTTTGACGAAGCTGAACCATTTCCACTTAAGCATGGGATTAGAACGTTTGTGAATCTGTTGATCAAGAACGAAGTGGACTTTATGGTTGCCCCTCATTCGGCGGCATCCCAGTTGGCGTATTTAAATCAAGAACAGTTTGTTGATGCGGTGTATTCGTCCAGTGACTACTTTTTGTACGAAAACTGTTCGGACCGGCTGATAACTAGCATGGATGTGAAAAATGAGAGCTTTCAATGGGTGTCAAAGAAGAATTTCCTTGGAGATCTGAGAATGTCGCACGCCATGTTTGTAGAAGCTGCTATCAGTGTCGGATGTGGACTTAATTCGAGAACTTTTCCTCAGATTGAGCACATGATGGCAGCACAGAATACATCAAATGCGTTAGCGGTTGCACAGGAGATTCTGCAAGCTAATGGCTCTATATTTGCCGCAGTGACGAGCTTCCCCGAGCCCGATTACCTGGACCGCTTCCAAAAAGCTGTGGCGGCGGCCACGCTCGAAGCCGTGCAAAAGGCAAATGGCCATGTTGGTCAGCTAGATCCAAGTGCGGTTCCGAGTGATGTTCACCTAGTAGTCGGGCAGCGGCTGCCAGACGAGTTCTACTTCTATATGTCCCGTGGCTTGGTCGGCCCCGATTTCTTGACGGGATTCTCGAATAATATGTTGGCCGAGCGTGCACCGTTGGACGGCGGTGACGTGACGCAGTACCGCCAGTTTATTTTGGGCTTGCAGGACCTCAAAGACAAGATTAATTCGTTCTTCGTTCAGAACTTGCATCGATATTTCCAGTTCAACCCTATCAACACCATTTTCTGGTTCCAGCCCAGCACGGATCACAAGTTTACTAGGATAAACCCCCCTCTCTATGTGACTATTGGGACCAAGTGGCGGCTGGTCGACAACGACTTGAGTGGTATTGACGTTAATATTGCTGGACTGTTGGGTGCTTTGGCCAATTCTGACTTTGTTTCCAAATCGAATGTCCACAAGACGCCATCTCCAGTTTTAAAATCAGACAATGAAATCATTGGCAGTGCTCTTTGCAGAGCACTTGAAGCGGCCGGTTTTGTTGATTCGACCCATAATTTGACAGGTTGGGGCCGTGCACTTCAGCAGGGCATTGCCAAGGCTCCTCAGTTTGCAGAGTCTCTAGTGGTGGCCACTGCACTCATCAAGGCTGGTGTACTAACAGCCGATCCATACACGCCTTCCTATGGCTCCAGCAGCGCCGAACCAGATGCAAAGTGGTCCCGGCTCATCTCTCGTGTTGCTCTTCACATTTCCTTGCATCACAAACCAGTTGGTTATGTCGGTCCCTTGAGCCGTGCACTCTTGTGTTACCAGTCATTTGCTGCTGCTCAGACTACTACGTATCGGTGGTTAGTCGAAAGCACTCTTGTGTCTCTTCTTGCAAATGGCGATGCTGATAGACTGTCTCGCGAAACTGACAAGGCCTGGCAAACCTTGGTGCCTCGTATTCCGTTTGCAGACTCGCCATCTGCTGCCACTGGAATTGCAATGCAGTCATATTTGGAGGAAGTTGTCTCGTGTGGCAGCTCGTCGACAGCTCTCGAGACTTTGAAGTCAATGTTTTCAGCTGCTTCTGATCTCTCGCAAGATCTTTCCGCGGCATTTTCTCTATGGGATGCAGTGGTTGTTGTTGCAAAGGAGGCAAATGCTTCGAATCTCATCTCTAAAGAATTGTACGATCAGTTTGCGTCTGCTGATGCATGGGCCAAGCCAAAGCGATTGTAAAAAGAGGAATATTTATCTACCGCGCTTTAAAATAAATTCATCTCTGGATTCATCAAAGCAACCGCACGTTCGCAACTTGAGATTTGTTGGTTCGGCATTTTTAGTCTACGTGGGCTCAGTTACAAATATATGCGCGCATCCACTTGTTTGTGCTACAGCCTACGTCTAAAACGGAGAATACATGCCCACGATTTTTCGTCCGTGCGGGGGCGTGGTGCAGCGTGTAAATAGTAGCAGATGCGTAGAGTCCATGTTGCGGCAGAACTCTGAACAACTTAGCGGTGATGGTGATGCTGATGGTGGTGGGGGGCGTGAATATTATAGTTGGCAGTCGCAGCAGCAGCAGCAGCAGCTGTTGCTTGGTCCGTTGTTGTGGTTCCAGCAGAAGGACCAGGCGCCTCAGCAACGCGCTGCATGGCCATATCACTCAAAGCGGTACCGGCTTGCGATTGAGTCTGCGATGTAGTCCCAGTGGAGATTGTGCGGTTTGATACAGTAGACGATGACGATGACGACGTCGACTGGATACACCAGTGACGGTGATACATCCAGGCAGCGAGCTGGCACTCTTTACTGCAATATTTTGTGCGCTTGCAACGGCGACACTTTGCAAACTGGCGAGGATATTCCTCCCACTTGCCGCACTCGAAGTTGGCACACTGACGAATACCGCCACGGCCCTCGTCCTTTCGGCAGGAATTGCGCATAATAACTCCAGCCCAGTAAGGGATCTCGCGCGGCAAGTTGCGAAGAGTGAATTTCTCGACTAGCGGAAAGATATTGGTCATGTCACCAAGATACTCATCGTCAACATCAATAGCGTCGTCTTCAAAATCATATTCGTCATAATCCCACTTGTCACATGTCATTTTCTCGTGGTGATGATGATGATGGTGGTGGTGGTGGTGTGTGTGTTCATTGCGGTCATTAGTATTGTGGTCGTTACAAGTGTCGTAGTCGTCCAGCTCCATGCGGTCCTCCTGGAAGCAGCGCGAGAGGCGCCGCAGAGGCGGCTTATTCTTATCGCGAACGCTCAGCCGGGGTACCAAATGGGAGCACTGCAGGCTGCCCTTGAGGTACGCATACTTGGACACAAACGCCAGAATTTCAAGCGACCAGATGACATCTTCGTCGCGAGGCACAATAACATGATCCTGAAACACACGCGGCACTTGGACGCTAACACCACTGCTGGGCGGTGGTGCCTGGGTTGCAGTATTGTTGGACGTGATATCGTCGGTATCACCGCCGTTTGCAGCGGTCTCCTCGTGAAGAGCGCTGGCACCCCAACCGTCTTCTGATGGAGCAACGACAGCTGGTTCACGACGTTCCTGAGGAAGCGTCGGCGGCGGCGGGGCATTTTGCGTGGCGACGGCAGCAGCAACAGCGGCACTGGCTGCACTCCTTGCAGCAGCAGCGGCAGCTCCTCCTCCCCCTCCTCCTCCTCCTCCTCCTCCACGGGCAGTGGTGCCATGAGCATGAGCGTGGTAGACTGCATTTGAAGCCTGCGACGCCAATTCGGTTGCAGATGGCTGGGGGTCATTGGTGGCAGCTGCTGCTGCCACTGCCGTGGCTTGACTAATAATGTTGCGTACAAAGGCAGGTGCAGCACCCGCGGGCTGGTGGTCTCCAACAGCAGCGCTGCCAGCGGTTGCTACCGCCGCGGCGCGCTCCAGCATCAAACTCGAAGATGCCGAATCGCCACTCTCGACAGACGGAGTGGTGCCGCCAGAAAGGACACTAGCCGAGCTCGTCGATACGACTGTCTTGCGCGCCTCTTTACGCATCTCCGAAACCAGAAGATAATTATCCAGTATTGTGGCAATGACCGGGATCAGTCCCGCCTCCACAACGCGCTTGCGAATATGCTCCGTGCCCCTCGTACCCAGAAATACTAGACATTGCAACGCCAGAGTCCATTTCCACGCCGTGAGCGCTTGGTCGGCGCCAGGCGCGTCATCCCTGCATTCCTTAAG
>JAJLWU010000082.1:0-30718 GCA_030570855.1 Tardiomyces digboiensis | reverse complement strand
AACTCAGAACTCAGAACTCAGAACTCAGAACTCAGAACTCAGAACTCAGAACTCAGAACTCAGAACTCAGAACTCAGAACTCAGAACTCAGAACTCAGAACTCAGAACTCAGAACTCAGAACTCAACTAATAACTCAACTAATAACTAAAATATAAAAGAGAGAACTAATGACTCAAAGCCGGCACTGTTGGCACATAAAATCTGGGTTATATGTTCTGGCAGCCGAGTTGAAAGTTCTGCTGGCTGAGTTATAAGTTCTGGTGGCTGGGTTATAAGTTCTGTGCCAACAGGCCGGCTTTGAGTCATTAGTTCTCTCTTTTATATTTTAGTTATTAGTTGAGTTATTAGTTGAGTTACTAGTTCTTTTTTTCGTATTTTAGTTGTTAGCTGAGTTCTGAGTTTTGAGTCACGAGTTCTTTTTTTATATTTTAGTTGTTAGTTGAATTGTTTGTTCTGAGCCATTAGGTCTCTTAATGTTTTAGTTATTAGTTGGGTTATTAGTTTTGTTATTAGTTCTTGAGTTTATTGTTTAGTTCCATTTTAGCGTAGGCTTCTATGCAGGTATTTTCTCTTAGAATACACGACTCCTCTTCAGTACGATAGCCCATAGTGGCAGATGTGTGATATGGGAATACTTAAAATTCACTCCCAATGACAGTGCATAGTCAAAAGATTCTTCCAATCTAGGCTAATTATCTATAGCTGTTCGCTGCTCTTACTTCGTAGAGGTACCTTGGCTTCATGCAATATACACAGTTTTCTCCAACGTGCACAGAGTAGTTCTGTAATGCGACAAAGCAACTCGTACAAATACCTTGAGAGGCTCAAACTTGCCTCAGACATTGTCACTACTAATGCTATCGCAGTGAATGCGAAGAAAAAAATGCTAGCACAATGATCTGCGTGTGCATTGCTAAACCAGGCCTTTCAATAATCAGTACAGGACACCAGAAACAGGAATAACCCATGATATTATGCGCAATTCTTTCAATGAGAGCTGCAATTATGTCATATTCGCAGGGGCGGAGGATCCTAATTCACACCATTTCGATAAACACACTCTCGGTACAGTCTGGCATTCTTTCCCCTAAATTGGAAATCCATGTATTCATTCTAACGAGTACTGCCCTGTTTACCTTATTCGAAACAAATAGCACTTGCACGTCTACAACAGCTCTACCTGTGTAAATATTTAAGGAACACTATAGTGCGAGATTGTGGGATGTCACAGCAGCTGCCAAACGCTCGAGAATAGTGTTCAACGAGCGCCGCCTTATCTAGCTTACTCAACGTTTTAGTATTGTAGACTTTGGAGATGTAATAGTATGAAAAATTTGCAATATATCCTTTGGTAGTCGAAGCCGTGTTGCAATAGGACGAGATTGTTTCTAATAAGAACCTAGGGTAGTTGATGCGGCATTTGGAGACTGAGCCCTTATTTCTGTCTGATTTCGAAGTAACTCGTCCTAGACGGGTGGGCGGAAATTCCTCTTCAAAACCCCTGCACAGTCAATATCCCAAACCCAAGCCACTCAAGTAAACTCATACGTTGATTCGTCACATAACTTTTCGAGAATTGTTTCGTGACCAATAAAAGAAGGCTTCTGATTAGGCGATAAGTACTCCTGTGGGTTGGCCATAGCGATTAAGGCAAGTATTAATTAGGTGGTTCTGTAGCGAGAAATTGCTCACGATATGTGAAGGAACAATATATAATTACAATGTTTGGTGATTCCTCATCATGCCAAGAGCTTCATTTATTAAAAGGGGGCCACTTGATGATGCAGAATGATAGTAAAAGAGCTGCTTACTCCCGTATTCCAATCGACAAGTGAAATAATAGTGATTCCCGAATTTTTCTCTCAAAGTTTTCGGCAGCGCGCGTAGGTTCTTAATTTCTAGAATGTTACGACATATCAAGGGCTTCGTCGGAGCAGGAAGAAACTTCAAACCCTTCTAGTTTCAAACTGTGGCGCAAAGATATTAAAGAATAGTCTTCTCTGTTCATTTAGGAATGACTGCATTTTTGGAATAACCTCAACTGAATAAACACGTTCTACCTACTTTGATCTGCTGCGCTTGTAATATAATATGAGTTCCATTTAATAGTGAGGCAGTCCTAAGTTGAACTGACACTCAACAGTCTTAAGCAATAGAGCCGCAGGCAGTTAATGTCCCAGACGGTATCGTGCATCCAGCGGATAAGAGGCTTTCCCTTCAAGATCAAGAAGCTCCTGTGGGATCTGTTGGGAAACAAATCATACATACATCTGCACGTCGCGCTGCAGATATCGACTACGAGAGTTACAGTGTACAGTCTTCATTAATAAGTTCGAGGTCAATTCAGGAAATCTCTGTTGCGGATAATCCCCTAACGTTATGGTAGTAAACAGTGGTGAGACCCTAAAAATACCAGTAACTCGTTAGAATGCTCGAGAAGATATTTTGTTAATGGCGTAATCGGCCCGATTTGTCCTGACTGGGTTTGGAAAAACTGCTGTTCCCATAACGGAGTGCGCAGGGCAATAGTAAGACAAAGAACTAATTGTCGTGCATCGGGATCTCTAAACATGAAGGCTAGAAGTCTAGTTTCTGTAAATTTAGATCTAAGAGCCAAAGCAGGCATAATTGGATTTGATCTAGATATTTCTAGGTACGATCTCCTATATAAAATTCCTGGAGGGGTCTTCCAACAGGGAGGCTATCTGCAAGACCTCACATTACTCCGTTGCTTGTAACTTGCGAAGGATTAGTCCGTGCGGGGTAGGTGATCCCGGACTGCAACTATGCAGAGCCCACAGCAAAATTGACTTGCTCAGTTTATTTTGTTGTGCCAAATTTTCTGATCCAGTTCGTCTAGAAGTGCGACGGCTAAGTACAACAGAAAATCAAGAGCCACGTTGCGGAAACCTAGGAGAGGAGACAGAATTTCCCTTTGATGGACCGGGCCGAGAGTGGTTCAGCTGGAGAAAGCTCTCGGCCCGAAAATCCAGGCGTGGGTTCGGAAATGCTAAAAACTGCAATTCCTAAAGCGGTATATGCGGGGTAACGTCCCTGCCAACGAGATATTTAACGATACTAGACGACTTATCCCATAGTCGTGTAACAAACCAATGCACGCTGGGATGATCGAGAGCGACATCAAAATTTCAGAGAAGGTGGATATTGAGAATCTCGAACATGTCGACGCAATCGCAACCGACGCTAAAGTCGAACATGTGCTTGATGACGCCCGCCATGCAAGTGATGCCGAGAAACAAATGACCCTTTGGCAGGCGATCAAGCTCTATCCAAGGGCCGTTGCTTGGTCGGTCGGTATTTCTGCAGCGCTGATTATGGAAGGCTACGACACGGCCCTAATGGGGAATTTTTACGCTTACCCCGCGTTCCAAAGCAGATATGGCACTCTCGACCCGACTACTGGGGAATACCAGATTCCGGCAAAATGGCAAGCAGGGCTCAATAACAGCTCCGCTGCTGGTGAAATTATTGGTCTATTTATCGCTGGTATTATCTCGGAACGGATTGGCTACCGTTGGACTCTCATTGGAGCCCACATGATGGTCATCTGTTTTATCTTTATATTATTCTTTGCAAAGAACCTGCCGATGCTTCTTGTCGGTGAGATTCTCTGTGGAATTCCATGGGGTGTTTTTCAAACTCTCACCACGACGTATGCCTCTGAAGTTACCCCCGTCGCTCTCCGCGCTTATCTGACCACCTATGTGAACATGTGCTGGGTAATTGGGCAGTTCATTGCCTCAGGAGTCCTCAAGGGACTAGTTAACAGGAACGATTGGGAGTGGTCATATAAGATACCTTTCGCTATTCAGTGGATTTGGCCAATCCCACTTGCCTTGATAGTTTACTTTGCTCCAGAGTCACCTTGGTATCTAGTCCGCCACGGTAAGGCTCGAGAAGCAGTTGAATCTCTGGAGAGATTAACCTCTAGGAATCAGCCTGATTTCGATGCTGACAAGACTGTGGCCATGATGGTTCACACGGATACCGTCGAGCGCGAGAATCGCGACGGTACTACCTATTGGGATTTGTTCAAGGGCGCGAACCTTCGGCGAACGGAGATTGCATGTATGGTATGGTCTATTCAGAACTTGTGTGGAAACGCGCTTGGAGGTTCATACTTTTTTGAGCAGGCCGGTCTGCCAGACTCTGACTCTTTCACCTTAACGCTCGTCAACTACGCAATTGGATTGATCGGCACAGCAATCTCGTGGTACGCTATGAAATTCTGCGGACGTCGCACTTTGTATTTGATCGGGACATCAGTTATGTGTCTTATCATGTTTATTGTTGGCTTTTTATCATTCAATCATTCAAAGGGAAGCTCGTGGGCAATTGGTGGAGTCTTGCTATTTTTCACCTTTGTATACGACTTCACTGTCGGCCCAGCCTGCTACTCACTGGTACCCGAAATCGCTTCTTCACGCCTGCGTACCAAAAGCACAATCTTGGCCCGTAACGTCTACAACGTTATTGGTATTGTAAATGGAGTCATTACACCATACATGATCAACCCTACTGCATGGAATTGGGGCGCAAAGACCGGTTTCTTTTGGGCAGGTATCGGTGTTTTGACGACTACATGGGTGTTTTTCCGCCTTCCTGAACCTAAAGGGCGAACTTTTGCAGAGCTCGATGTTCTCTTTGAACAAAAAGTTCCGGCTCGCCAGTTTGCGAAGACGGAGGTTGATCCGTTTGCGATTCACCACGATATTGACCGAGTTGCTCTTCACACTGTTTTTTAACAGCCAATTAGTGAATGATGGTTTTGAAGAAAAAATATACTAGGTACTTCTTTAGAACTTCCTCTTCGTGAAAGGTCTGCTTTAAGAGCCATCGGGCCGCATATATCGGGCCAACCCCTCGTTTTTACTGCAGCGCTTTTGCTGCATGCTAGTTAATTAGCTCATAGGCATTGGGAGAGTACGAATTGCAATTATCCTGATCTGCATTCAGTGCACTTGGTGCCGGGGCGCACATTCGGTGATCACAGAAAACGCGTTACATTACAAGCGGAATCATTTCCAGTGTAAGGCAATGTGTTGGCAGGTTCCACTTACGCACCGTAATTCTCGATGATCCAACTGATCGTACCTGCGCGATTTGCAATATTTGCTTGAAGTGAACCCGGATTTATTTTCTGCGGTAGTCAGAAAACTGCTATAAACTTTCGTAGAGACATTGTGGGATGTTATCCATTTGGATAGGCAGTTAAATGTCTTACCTTTCAGGTTTTCGTGGTTTGCTATCCGTCCTTCAAAATGTATAATCCTAATTACTGAAAAAGTATTGCCGACTACATGGAGGTGTTTATAAGGTTCTCAGGATCGATGATAGTCATCTTGACTCTCAACTCAGCAACGTTCACGAAGCTGATCAAAACCACCTCGCGCTCTTACCCCCACATACTTTTGCCGTTGGCTCTCCTATGCTGTAACCTGATTACAGCTCTCATCAGGCAATGACCACGATCTTCTGAAAGTGTTATAAAGTTGTATTCATGATAATAGGATATCAGGATCTGGTCAAGTAGCAGCGCAAACCTTGGCAGATTGCGATACGGCTGGTTCCCTAAGTCGGCCCGATAGCGATAACGCCGATCCGACCCCCCCCCCCCACTTTGCAACGTTTTTCCTTACCCACTGACAACAAACATCGAATCCCGTTCTGATCGAACTGGCAACGGTTATGAGCCGTTCCAAAGTTAATACAGGCAGGCTGTTATGGACTCGAAAGACACTTGAATAATTTGCTAAACAGATGTCTCCATGTGCCTTGTGTGCGAAGAAATCTCAATGTGCGAGCAGCGGTGCGGCAGCATGACTTTATGTCCCGCAGCGCAGGGTTGAAGTTATCGGCCCGAGAGGATTTTCTAAAAGTATAGAGCGAAGCAGGCCCAATTCTGCACCCAACTATGACTGTTGACACAGATCCTTCGCCGGGCCCCATCGCAAACTCCGGCGCCATAGTCGTTGGCCCCAAGTATCGCTTCACGGTCCTGAACAGTCGCCTTATTCGATATGAATGGGCTGCAGACGGACAATTCGAGGACAGAGCATCTAGCTTTGCCATTAACCGACACTTTGTTGTTCCAGAATTTCGGGTTGTCGATGGCGACGATTTGGAGATCATCACCGAATATTTCCACCTGAGTTACAACAAGAAGCGGTTCTCGCCAGAGGGGTTCTTCGTCCACCTCAACTCCAAAAGCAATGATTCGCGAAATGCATGGCGCTTTGGATTGTCTGGGAGGGGCAATTTAGGTGGCACTGCCCGAACGCTGGATAGATGCGACGGGCGTTGCGACATGGGCGAAGGGATCATGTCCAAGGCCGGCTATGCGGCTCTAGATGACTCTACTTCCATGCTCTTTGATGGAGATTATGTGGTGGGGAGAAGTCCGGGAGACCGTATCGACGGCTATCTGTTCTGCTATGGTAAAGACTATAGTGCTGCCATCAAGGCATTCTATGCAGTCTCGGGTAAACAGCCAATCTTGCCCCGCTACACCCTGGGAAATTGGTGGAGCCGATATCACGCATATGAGCAACAGGAGTATATTCAGCTCATGGATAAGTTCCGCTCTAGCGATATTCCATTGTCGGTTGCAGTGATCGACATGGACTGGCACCTGGTATCAGATGAGCGCGTGCCTCATTCGGGGTGGACCGGATATACCTGGGATAGAAAGCTCTTTCCCGATCCCGAGCAGTTTGGAAGAGACCTGCACAGCAGGAATTTGAAAATCACGCTAAACGACCACCCACATAGTGGGGTTCATTGTCACGAGGACTCGTATCATGAAATGGCCAGGGCGCTTGGTCGTAGTACCGAGAAAAACGAGCCAATCCCTTTTGACCCCGCCGATCCTAAGTTCATGAAAGCGTACTTTGAAATTTTGCACCGCAACGTGGAAAAGGTGGCATGCGATTTCTGGTGGATCGACTGGCAACAGGGTCCATACTCTAAAATCCCTGGAGTAGATCCTCTTTGGCTCCTTAATCATTTTCACTTCGAAGACAATGCACGAGATGGAAATAGGTACCCCCTGATCTTTTCACGATATGCGGGACCTGGAAGCCACCGTTATCCCGTGGGGTTCTCAGGTGACACCGTGGTATCATGGGATTCTCTTGCTTTTCAGCCAGAATTTACCGCAACTGCTTCGAATGTTGGTTACGGCTGGTGGAGCCATGATATCGGCGGACACATGTTTGGAAGCCGAGATGACGAATTGGTGACGCGTTGGGTGCAACTTGGTGTTTTCTCTCCAATCTTTCGCTTGCACTCGACGTTTTCCAGGTGGATGTCCAAAGAGCCGTGGTTGTACCGCCCAGAGTTTACCAAAGTCATCTCTGAATTTATGAGACTCCGCCATAGGCTGGTTCCATTTCTTTTTACCCGAAACATTATCTGTTCGCTAGAAGATAATCCGTTGGTTAAGCCAATGTATTGGGAATATCCAAACGAGAATTTAGCATATCGCTTCCCCAACCAATTCACATTCGGATCAGAATTTTTGGTGGCGCCAATTGTCCAGCCTCGAGATAAGAGGACGAACTTGGGATCGGTCAAGGCGTGGCTACCAGCAGGCTGTCGCTATGTCGACTTTTTCAACGGTACTGTGTACGATAGCGATAGAGTCATCACCTTTTATCGGTCTCTGGACGAGTTTCCCGTTTTGATTCGCGAGGGAACCATAATTGCCATGGATGCGCATTTGGCTCCCCGAAATGGCTGCTTGAATCCAGAAGCGTTTGAGATTGTTGTTGTCGTTGGGCGTGATGCTCAAACCAGTATCATGGAGGATTTGGAGGATGATGAACAACAGGACGCGACTGGGGATGAGCGGCAAAGAAACCTAGCCATCCGTTTCGATCAAATCGAAGGAAAAGTGACATCGGAATTCATTGATCGACCTTGCAAGTTTCGTTTCCTGTCGTTGACATCCGTCCCAAGTCATCTTAAAGTATACAGCAACGGCATTGATCGAACCCAGGATATCAAGCTGACGATTGAGTCTGACTCACCAACCCCAGGTTTGATCGTGGAGTGTCCTTTTATAACTAAACGAGGGCATGAGCTTACCGTTGAGCTGGGACCTAACCCTCAACTGGACGTTATTGATCCGAAATCACGCCTGGAGCACTTGATCAGGGATTATCAAACAGAGTTCAAGGTTAAGGATCAGTTATGGGAAGTCATAGCAAACAAGGAGAGGACTGGAAACGCGACCCTGGGTTCGCTGATGTCACTGGGCTATGACGAAGCTCTCGTGGGACCAGTTGCTGAACTACTGCTGGCCGATCGTCGTATATATGCCGTCTGATTTGCTTCTATATGTTGGTTTTATTCGATTTACATTTTCAACTCCTTGCAATTCTGTTTAACGTAGTCTAGACAGACGGATTATATGAGAGGTTGGCCATTGACGTTGACACCGCAAGTATCCGATTTCTAGAGGAAGTGTTGTGATTCGAAGGATTTGAGGCGACGATAAGGGGCTTTTACGATCCGATTGCGTTGACGAGTACTAGTAACTATAGAACATTGCAGAATATCGCCCGGAAACAGATTACTAGAGGAATGATGTTATTTTCCAAGGAATAACAGCAAATGGGATGACCAACACCGTAGTGAGCCTGGATCACGTGATCTGGGTAAACATTACAGTATCACTCAGCATGAAACAGAGAAAGCTCACAGGGCATATGCTAGGGTTGGTTGATGTTTGTTTCGCATTTGGCATTGTTGTAGGCTATTAGCGTCAAGGATGGACTTTTCCTCGACGGGCCTCCACAAAGTCTTCGTTGCAGGGCTGTGACGCCGTGCGCAGGGTTCGTGTGGCAGTTTGTGCAGTTTTGTTTTCTTGGGGTTGAAAAATTCGCTGTGAGGATCTGGCTCCACAACCACAATTCAGCAACAACAGTCCTGTACAGGCTAGTTCGACCTACTCTAATGTTCAACAAGGAGGTCCTCTGGACTTTGTGAGTCTGCTCTCAACTAACTGAAGCAGCAGCATATTCATGTAGGGGCTCAGAAATGCGCTGCAAAGCTGGAATAAAAGTGTGCAGGGGTGTATCCTGCTGAGCAACCATGATCCGCTCAGCCATCATCCAATTCAGCTACAGTAATGCAATCTGGAGTTCAAGGGCGAAAGGGCCAGGCGGTAGGTATGGATAAAGTTCAGAGTCGTAGGTAGCAGGCCGGTAGAAAGAATGGCGGGGATGGAAATTTCTGCACACCATCTCCTCCGTTTGACTCCATCGTACGGCTGTGAGGCTGTGCGGGGCAACGGTGGGGCACTTTGTTTTCCATCAGCACAATTCACCCTGCTAATCTGGCACTGCACACTAGCAAGACTAGATAGCTTCTGGAAAATTCCAGAATTCGGCTTGTTACTCTTGTTACTCACCATTGAGATCGGCAGTCGTTCCCATTTAATGACGGGCTATTTTATTTTTGACTGGCCGGGTGAGGCAACCCCCCTCTCCCCAACAAGTCGGCTATAAAACAGCCTAGAAGGTTTTGGCGGTCGCATATCTATGTAAGGGCTCAGAAAATGAGCTGCAAAAGTGAGGCAACGCTAAAGCAAAGGTGACGTAACCCAGCAAAAGGGGTCCAAGCAGCCAGGTACATAACTTGGCGTGCCGTCCAGTGTGCCATCCAATCCAATGACGGCTCAAGTCAACGTTTTTAAATGCTGCTACGATAGGGTGAACTGGAACTTGTTCACTGTCAATATCGCCAACCAGTTCCGCTTCTACAGCCTACGGCCGCTGGTTTCTCCTGAAGCCATTGATGCCGAACTAGCAGAGGTGATGGTCATGGTACGCAGTGCACTCACCCAAAGCGGATGCGCTGTATCCCAGCGGACACTCAGTTGTGAATATCTCGATGAACCGACTCAAACAGAGTTGAAGACTTGGTCCAAGATTAGCGGATTGGTAAAGGATGATGATGCCAGCAGCTTGTCTAGGTGGCCACCTCTCACTGACTGTGAGGTTGCTGTAGCTGTCGCGGCACTCAACGATCGTTGTTGGCCCGGCCACGATGGCATGCGCTCCAGTGTGTACAAACACGCCTGCAAAGTCATGGAATTTCAAACGGTCCTCCGTCTCGTGTTTGCAGCCTGTCTCGTTCAAGGGTACCATCCACGGCAATTTCGTTATTCTCTGTCGGTCATATACGGAATGGAGCAAATCTGGAATCCACAGTTGGAAACGTCCGAAGATCCAGCTGATACAAAGTCAGGTCTGATACCAGTTCTCGGAAAGATCCTTGAAACAATTGTTGAACGCCGTTTATCTGCTCTGGTGGCAAAAACCCTGCCACAGATGCAGTACAAGTGGCGGCGTGGGTATTCTGCCAGCGACGCGATGCTAAAACTCATTACGGACGTGTTGCGGGACGGCGGTGGCCACGGCACAGCAGTCAAGGTCGGGATTGCCGATGACTTAAAAAATGTGCGCCTCGACCATGTACTAAGTCGGCTAGTGGAGTTGCGCATGCCGGCATCCACAATTAAATGGGTCTATCACTTTATGACGCTCCGCACGAACGTGTTGTTCTACAACACTGGCGCTACCCAATCGTCAATTTCAGCCCCGTCGTTGCTAACTTCTCGAGAGTTGCTTGAGTACACGTTGGAATCCAGTCATGGTCTTTCTTTTGCATCACCCATATCACCGGTACTATTTCACATCTGCATGGCGCCGCTCTACACTCTGCTTGAACAAATCCCGGTAAAGTGCGTTAATTACGGAGGAACCCTTGCTTTGTATATTCCAGGACCACACTTGGCGCAAAATACTATTTTGCTGGAGCAAGCGCTCCGCACATGTGCCATGTGGGGTCACCAGTTCGAATTTAACTTTTAGCTGCATGGGCCCCAGGTCGAATTTATCCACTTTGGAGGCGGAAATAGTCAAACTCCACTGCCGGTTTTGAAGTTGCCGAACAACAAACGCAAAAAAATCTACAACGACCATGCCAATTTTGGGTGTCACGGTTGACAATAATTTCACTTTTCACGCCCACTTACGGAACCTGACAACCATTATGGAGGTGCTCGTGAAGCAATTAATCATTACTGCGAGCGACCCGAATCCCACCTGGTCCCTATCTGATCTGAGACAGCTGTATTTGGAATGCCTGAATCGTTATATCATGTTCGGGCTTGAAGTGTGGTACGACGGTGCCAATATGACTCAGTGGGCTGCGAACATCCAACAACGCCAGACGCAACTCTTGCGGAAAGTTTTTGGTGTGGATCCGTGCGTGCCAGCATCGGTACTTCACATCGAGTTTGGAATCATGCCAGTTGCTGATCGTTTCAACCTCATATACCAGTACCGCGCTGTACGGGTCAAGTTTGCGCTCGCCCGCACCAATCCCCTAGCGGATATAGTGCGATCAATTTCGCAACAAGATCCAGGGGAACCATCAGCAGTCGGACCCGTTTCCCGGCTCCTATCGGCCGTTGGCAACGCGGATAAATTATCCATGACACAAATTGGCCTTTTGCCAGACTCTTGCTTGCCGTGGGTTGATGAAGATGATGCTACTCGCGAGCAAGAGGCAGCCCGGTTGCAGATAGTAGCATCTGCGCACCGCCAGTTGTCTGAGAGTGCCATGGAATTGTGGAACGTTGGCATGGAACAAGACAAAAAGGCGAACCTGTATCGTGAAGTGGCGCCTCGCAGATGCTCCACTCGGCTCAAACACCTCCCACTCCATGACGTCATTACAGATATGGGCATTCCACTTAAAGTTGTGTCGCGTCTCATACAGCTACGAAGTGGCCATATTTGCAGCTCAACTGGCCGCTGCAAGCCTGGCTACGCAGCAAAATGCGAGTGCGGAGAGGCCGATAAGACCGTTGATCACTACTTGCACGAGTGTCGACTCTTTCAGGAACCACGGCAAAGGCATTTGGCGTCAGTGGTTGAAGCTCAGAAACTGCAACGCAGAGGTAGCACTCAGCATCTCCTCAATTCTAAAAAAGGACTAGCGGCTGTTGCACAGTTTGTGGCAGATTGCGAGGTTAGGAGTTCATAGTGGCATATTCTATAGTAATTGAGAAGAATCTGTGACGTTAACAGCGGCGTAGATGTCTATATCGGACAACACGTGCTGATTGCCGATGCTTAAAGGTCTTTCGTACGAATTTTTAGCCGAGGAGACCTCGGACTGACCTTTGTAACTGCCCGTACCCAATGTCCATCGGCAAGTACCCCTGAGCTGTTACCGAACAGGTCTACCCGCGACACTGCCTACAGCTGAATGCTCAACGGCTCGCACTTATTGTGCGATTATATTTTCACTGTAGCGACCGATGCGTGACGAAATGCGAGGCTGACCAGCTACCACACGTCTGAATCCAACAGGCGGAGATGAGATGCAAGCAAGAGTTCCAGTAAGTCTTAAACGCCAAAGATATTTCGTTTTTTCACTGGGGGAGGGACCGAATAGGAGACCTGGACGATGCAAGATGTTGGACACTATCTAGCTTCACATTGCTAGCGTCGCTGTGAAGTGGAACCGAGCCAGGATTTCAAGCTTGACGTGCATTTCTACAGCACCCAATGTTTGAGTATTCAGGTGGCCCCGTCGCCTGAGCAAAATCAACAGCAGTCGATGGACAACCGTCTGCACGTCCTTCTGGCCCCATAATCTTCGCTCTCATCATGTCCATCATCAAACTGAAGCTAACACGTGAATTTGCAACCTTTGCGCAACCCGCTGCATGCCTCGGTGCATGCGGATCTCATACACGGAAAATAATCATTCACTTGGTCCGTCGCCGCTACAAGCTTTCGGGCGATTGTCAATTCCTCCTATTATAACCTACTGTACATTTTCAAGTGGTTCTCCGCTGCTGGCTCCATTTTCATATGATACTGCAGCCCCCGGGCTTGTGCGTGAGAGAAATGTGGGCGGCAAATGGCGGGAGTCTTCCCAAGTTGCATGTTGGCCCGCCGCACTCCCCCGGCACTTCCTCGGTTGAAGGGAGAAAGCAACGCATACCCATCTAGCACAGTATAAGAAGCAGCACCGCCAGGCACTGAGATCTTTTGACTTAATTGTGTCTACTTCAGTTTAGTTCAGAGACTCTCCGACCCGATGGCTCCGTCCGTAGACCCCGTCGTTAACGGCGTACAACCAGCGCAGCCCAACCAAAACGAGTTTCCCCCGCCCACTCACCCCGATCGCCTACGGGTCAATCGCAGCGCCAAAGCGTTTGGTAGCGGGGCATACTCGCTCATCGATCTCCCCGCTGGCGCAGTGTTTGCCAAAATCACAACGGCCACCCCCGGCCGCAAAGCCTACACCAGTGTCCAGACGGGACGCGACACGCACATTGAACTCAACTCCGATCTGGTCTTTTGCAACCACTCGTGCACGCCGTCGCTGGTCTTCGATATGGCTCGCATGGAGGTGCGCGTTGTGGACGACAAGCCTTTGAAAGCCGGCGACTCCCTGACTTTCTTTTACCCGAGCTCTGAGTGGGACATGGACCAACCATTTCAATGCAATTGTGGGGCTGCTGAATGCAAAGGCTGGATTTCAGGTGCAAAGACCATGTCCGCGGAGGACTTGGCTGGGTATTGGCTCAACGGCCATATTGATGAGTTGCTGAGCGAGCGCAAGAGCAAACAACAACGCGAGCTGGAATCTAGCGTTTGATTGATACACTTTTGAAGACATAGATTATACTATCAAGATAGAGATACTTTCCTGTGTGTAGCTTGCTCGGTGCTGAGATGACGTAATCAAGAGCTGATCTGGTGCTAGCAGAAGCTACCTGTCTGAAGCTGTTTATCAATGGCAGACGATTCGCGCTCAGACTACCGGCGTACGCATAGTCTTTTTTGGTGTCGTACGTAAGTCAAACGCATACCGTAATGGACGAATCTCGCAACGACTTGATCCAGTCGTTATGCAATCTCGAAGTTCCCCACACAATCCGGCTGTCCCCAGACCGTTCTCGGGTACTTTACTCAACTCAGCTTAAATGGGGTCACCGTAAAGAAAAGCATGCCGTTTCCACTCTCTGGCTCGCCCGCACCGGCAGTGAGGACTCTTCGTTGCAGCTTACCTCGGGCCTCTTTCGCGATCATTCTCCCACATGGAGCCCAGATGGAAAGGCGGTGGCGTTTGTGTCAGATCGTGCTGAGGCTGGCGCCGAGTGGGCTATTTATCTCCTTCCATTGCAGCAAGGCGGCGAGGCGTATCCGATAACGCCTGTCAACAATTCAAGCCCGATCGAGGCATTCGCCTTCTCGCCTGATGTCTCTCACGTTGCATACGTGTCGGCCGATGAGGAGGTCCAATCTTACTCGGTACGGCCATGGGGTGAGAATTGGCGGTTTGCACGCTTGAGAGTTGTAGACTTGTGCACCAAGAAAGTCCGGCGTGCCAGCCTCGATAGGCATGTAACGGGTATCTGTTGGAGCCCAGATGGAACTCGCATTGGATTCTCTAGTTGCCTATCGCCCGATATCACCTAACTGGCACGACGGTCTCAGCTATTGACGTCGACTTTGGCTGCGTGCTTGACTTGTGCCACTTTCCTGAAATGGTCGTTGACCTGACGTGGACTATAGATGGAAACCTATACCTTTTGTGGAGGGGTTCCTGCCGACAAAGTGTTTGCTGGGTTTGGCGTCTACCGTATCGATCCTACTACTGAACGTCACCAATACGAGCACTGGGGTTTTGGGGTACAAGATGACTCCATTAGCCTAGTCAAGGGAGCTAATGGCACCATTTTTGTCAAGGTGCAACACCGGCTAGAGTCTCGTGTGTGCCTAGTCGACGGGACGGTGTTATACAGTAGGAAGGAGGAGCTCGAAGCATTCGACGCCGCAATAGATACTGATAGCAAGTTTGTCCTTGCTGTTGCAAGGTCAGATGTTAACCACCCAGTCGAGGTGTTCACTACTCGCTCCTCTGATGGAGCGATGACGCGGCTGTCGAAACATGGACTAGAGTTCGCAAGTCGTCGTTTCGGAAAGTGTGCGTTTTTGACTTGCACGTCGACGGACGGCGAGGTTGAGCTGGATGCTTTGTATTTGATTCCAGCCACTTCCTCAGTCAAACCCGGCCGCCCACTTCCAACCGCTGTGCTGATCCACGGCGGACCCAACACTCGCCTCAGCAACGCCTTCAACGCCTATTACTATATGCTTGCCTCGTATTTGTTGTCAATGGGCTTTGGAATTCTACTGCCAAACTACCGTGGAAGTAGCGGGCGTGGGCAACATTTTGCATTATACTCCATTGGTGGTCTCGGTGTATATGACTATTCTGATGTGATCGCCCTCACGCAGTGTGCAATTGACCGGGGTTTTGCGGATAAAGAAAGGTTGCTCGTGGGTGGCTGGAGTCAAGGTGGATTTTTAACAACTCTGTGCAGTGTGCGTAACGGCTTACACAAAGGTGGTTGGCGATTCAGAGCAGCTGTGCCTGGTGCCAGCATCTGCGACATCGATGCTATGGCTCTGACCTCTGACCTCGGTTCGACCTTCGAGCCTGAACTCTCACGTGCAGGTGTAGCCTGGAACATGGACTCCCACGATACACGCAATCGTGCTGCGAGTGCCCTGTGGGCATTCAAGGATGCCATACTGCGTGCCAAAACTGAGAATCGTACAGTTATACCGCCAATGCAGATTTTACACGACGAGAAAGACGCCCGTTGCCCCGTTTCGCAGGCATGGGGCTTGCGTCGCGCACTTTGCAGCTATGGCTAGCCCTTCGAGCTGGTTGTTTATCCATCCCAGGGGCACTTTTTTTGAGGAGCAAAAGTATTGGGTAGATATGGCGATCAGAATCGGCAGATGGTGCGAAAAATATATCGGCGGAAAAGATGAATAGGCACCTAGGTCAAATAAGGCTCGCGAAAAGCTCACGCAAATGTTCTAAAACTCTTTGAAAAAAACAGTCAAATAGTTGGGTTCCCAGTGATGGGGAACGGAGACTTCTCATAGTTGGGAACAATATTCCTCTCAATAGCTAATGAGCTCTGTATCCATCATCAGTATTCACGGGTTGCTGACACGAAAACGTACGAAAATCCTGGATTACAAAGAAATCTTAAGCATAGTCGTTTCATGATTAGTTAAAATGGAGCGAAAGTTGAGACCCGTGTTACTATACGAGTACTGCAAATTAAGCTTCAACGTTGAAACATTGGATGGAATTCACGTCTCTACCGCAGGCATTATCTGTGTGGCATCCCCATCGCTATGTTGGGGTTACAGAATTTGCTCTACCTCGTCGTTTGTTACGGGCTTTGCAAGCTCTTCCTTGACTTCTTCTCTTCGCCACCACCAACCCTCGACTGGACCACCGCTGTCAGAGTGGCTGGCAACGTCGCATTTCTTCTGGGGTCGGAATTTGCGTATGCGCTCCATATTCCAGCCTGACTCCATATGGTGTTGGGCTCGCTCGATTTGGCGTCTATCATGATTGCTTGTGAGAGAAAGCCACTTGCGAGTGGATCTTCCAAGTTTGAACTTATCCCACAATGTGCAAACTTTATCGTCGTGATCGTATCGCCATGAGAGGCAGTTATTCCCTTGTGTGCATGCGCGCTCACACAGATCAACTGAAACGCCAGGATAAATCACTTCACCATCTTTAAATTTATATTCGTCCTCATCAGTTTTATAATTTTTGCCCCCGATGTTGTTATCCCAGTTGTCGACTCGATCATCAACATATGGAAGGACGAAATCGCGGTACATGTCCGCGTAAGTTATGTTGCCTTTTTGTGGACCGCGGGAACGCTCGTACTCCCACAGAATTTCAATTTCATGGCTGTTCAAATGATGCAACGAGATGATCGGGGTACACCAACAGTTGTCCTTAAATACAAAATCGGGAATTGCCTCGCCTGTAAACATGTTATCCCCGTCCATATTTAACTCAATACCTGCTTCGTCTTTTAACATAGCTGCAACTATGGCATCTCCACAGCAGCAGCCTGGTGCGAACTGCTCATATTTGCGAACAAGCGAATGGTTCTTGCCAATGGTCAAATCCATGGCGCCCTTTGACACTACAATGCCTGACCCACCATGAGCAAAATAGTATCCTTTCCAGAAGGCGCGGCGTCCAAAATAGTATGGCTTACGGCTATCGTACTTGGACAGAAAGTTTGTAAGAACGTCCATGTTCACGTACGAGTCTCCGTCTACCATTACAAACCATTCTGAGTTCGGGGAAGCACGGTAGGCATGAGAGAGCATTGGAATATTCTTGTATTTGTCTAGAGTCCAACCTCCGTCAATCTTCACCTCAGACAATGCATAATTGGCTCGCAAATCGTGTAAGTGCTTCATTTTTCGGTACTTTTCAAAGTCTCGCGAGTTCAATGTTATCTCTGTAACGTTTTCAAGGGCATTAATCACCTCATACCCTGCAATAGAACCAGGAGAGTCTGAGTACAGAGCAAAGTGCTTCAAGCGAGTTAGTGTCGTATAGAAATGCACAGGCATCCGTTCCCATAGTATGTCCCCACCTTCTTTGATCATAAGAAAGATGTTGTCAGAATTGTGGGCATAGTCTGCCACAATTGGCTGCTTCATGTATGGGGGCTTGGACTCGAAATTGTCTATTGACGGCATCTTTGGCCGATCCGTCGTTGCAAATGGCTGTTGTTCGTCATGCATATTCGGATCTCGCCACACCTCTGGAGATTCGAACCGGTTTAGCAACAGCTTTCTGCTGTCTGGCGGTTCGTAATAAGGTTCAAATGCCTCGTGTGTCAAACGGAGGCTTGACTCGCTTAGTGGCGATTCCTGCAGCGGCTCCGGGAGTCGGGACTTTTCTGGCGCTGGCAAACTTGTAGACGGCGTCGTCAGATGGCAATCCGGGATGTAGTATGGCAACATCCTTGCATCTTCGTTCTTCCAATAATATGGGTCAGATGTGGGCGTTAGTAACACGAAAGCAGCAGCAAGGCATGCCCCCAGCAAGATCATTGTCGACCATCGTCGGCATACTTTAGTTAGCATTTTTACTCATTAGAAAGTTGTCCTCAAACAGTGTTGATCACTGTTAGGAGGATGGGATGATTGCGATATGTAGACAGTAACTCAACCTCACAGTCTTGCTCCCCACCGAAAAACGATAATAACAAATAGACGCATACCTACTGATCTCCGGTAGTCACTCATGCTGGTGCTCTGTCGGTTATATGCTCCCTTTCCAAGCTTTCGCAAGCTCCCTTGGCTGCCGTTACCCAGATCCATATGTTTGTCTCTTTAAAATCATCGTAATAAGGATTCCAAGAAAACAAAGGAGTATACAACAAGAGAAACCCCCCTTCCCCCCATTTAGATAAACTTGTCCCTGCTCAGAAAAACCAAATCTGACGCTGCAGCTGAAATTGGCCGCACAAAGCACCTGCCTAACGGCCTGGTAGTGGTTAGGGCTATATGTACCTATCCAAAAATTCTCTCATCCATTAAGCATGCCGATCAATGGCAGGTGAACCAAACCACATTTGCTTGCAGAGCGCGGGGTTGTGTATAAACAATACCTGCAGGACCCTGGTAGTCGTGAGTTAACCTTGCGCAGTCACTGTAGTTATTTCCGGTCTTCGTAATTTATCATTAGAGCGTGATATATAGCCTTTTAAACCTTAATGAAGATTGATGTTGCCTCACATGATCTGTCAAGCGCTGCATTTGGCGGGGCGGCCTTTAGGGTTCCAACGTCGTAGGATCTTGGTATTTGCAGTCTGTCTCGAATGTGGTTGTTTGCGTTGTATACAACACCCTGCATTCACTTGTAGGTCCTGAATTGCTGCGCAAATATTGGTTCTGGCGGGGCCCTAGAGTCCTACTTACGTCCTAAACAGTGCATTGTCGTCGAGCTGTATTCCATTGGATGTCATTGGTAGTCACCATACACATCACACTACTTAGCGTGTCTGTATGCCATCTCGTAGCCAATTGTAATCCTCACCGATGTCGCATTACGCAATGTATGGTGCGTGAATATGACTTGACCGCCGCTAGTAGCCAGTAGCCCAAGCGCTCTTTGTCCCAATCGTGTCACCCGGTATTTGATAACGAGAGTGTGTTGGTTGGATTCCCCCTGTCCCCTCCCCCGCCAAGTCACTTGTGCCAAGTGTTTCCGTCCAACAACAAATCCAGTCCATATATACATGCTTGCATTATGCATGGATTTCTTCTGAATATATATTTCGACCACCAAGAGAGCATCCGAAGTCATATTCCCGCTAGGCAAAGAAACGGTGGCTGTGGGTCGAGTGACGGCGGCTTATGTGGCATTATTTCCTTTCTGACCATAGGCAGCCAAGTGACGCAACGCACCGGCGCAAAAAACCAGACATTATCCAGGATCTCAAATTCTCCAGCCTCGCCAACTTTTCTGTGGCTCTTACACTACTTTATAACTGAAATTTTAAGATCCGAAAACCTTTAGTAGTGGATCAGACTCTTCACTATGGCTGTATGTGGGAATTATCATGTGTCATCATATGCCCAGGATATTTCTTGGTCAGAGGTTCGAGATAAATGAGCCTGCGTGATGGTTTACGGGCTATGCAGCCACTAGATGAAATCCTTCTCTCCATCAGTTGCGGGTCATTACTGATTTCAGCTATATCAATACGATTCGTTGACCCCACATCTTGATAACAATAATAAATTAAGATGGTTAACGTTAATCAGAAATAAATTTAGCATGTCCGACTAAGAATACTAAGAATAGACATGCGAACCTTAGGTCACCTTAGAAGAGTAAAACAACAGTCATAGCAACTACAAGGCTAATGACTGCTGGCTGGAAGGTTGCACCAGACGAAACTGAAACAGTAGCTACTCCACTCTGTAGCGAAGTCTCTTGAGGCGCTGCGGTCTCCACCACGGTTTCCACGCCAGTGACTGCGACCGTCTCCACTTGGGTTTGCATCTGGGTTTGAACGACTGTTTCAAGTTGAGTCTGCTGCTCAGTTTGGACTACAGTTTTCAATTGCTGTTGCTCTTCGGTCTGAGTCACGGTCTTCACAACAGTGGTTGCCGGCAAAACCTGCGTTGATAATACCGTTTCCGTCTCGCTTTCAACAGAAGTGTGAGTAACAGTTTGATAACTTACCGTAGGCGTACCCTTGATTGTCACGATCTCTGAAATCGTCTCAAACGTTGTGACGGTCATGTACTTGACGGTAGGAATTTCAATTGTAGTCGTCTTCTTCGGGAGTTCAGTGGTGACCACGGTAGTCTTCACATATGGCACTTTACTGGTGACCGTAGTTGTCTTCACGTAAGGTACTGCTTTCGTGACAACAACAGTCGTCTCAAACGGAACCGTCTTGACTACGGTGGTGCTCTTAGTATATCTCTCGGTGACCACTTTAGTCTCCTCCTCGACTTGCTTCGTCGTCTGGGTTACCGTACATGTGACAGTCTCTGTGAACTTGGAAGGCGCAGAACATGGTTGAGTAGTTGTTTCTGTCTCAGTGGATGTGACGGTAGCGACTCCAGTCGTGACGGTCTTGGTTCCGACCGTTGTAGTGACGTAATCCGTACTGGTCTTCGTAATGTAGTCAGTGGTAGGGACGGTTGTAGTGATGAAATCAGTGCATGTGACTGTCTCCACTCCTGTGGTAACTGTCTTTGTCGCAACGGTTTTGGTAATATAGTCAGTGCGAGTTTTAGTGATGTAGTCTGTTGTGGGGACTGTTGTCGTAAGGAAATCGGTTGTGGTGATGATGTCAGTGCGCGTGATAGTATCTGTCTTTGTGTGCAAATAGTCCGTAGTAGTGAAGGTGTGCTCGTAGTCCGTCGTCGTTGTTGTGAGGTAATCAGTGCACGTCGTGGTCTTTGTGATGAAGTCTGTGGTTGTGATAAAGTCCGTGGTGGGCACAGTGGTAGTGATGTAGTCTGTCTTTGTGTGCTCATAGTCTGTGGTGGTCGTTGTGTGCTCGTAGTCCGTCGTCGTTGTTGTGAGGTAATCAGTGCACGTCGTGGTCTTTGTGACAATATCCGTTGCAGTGCAGTCTGTGGCCGTGCCGGTGCAGTGGGTGTCCGTAATGACCTCGGTATGTGTGACGGTATCCTTGACAGTGTCCGTGATGGTGTCTGTGATAGTGTCTCTGACCGTATCAGTTATGGTGGATGTTGCAGTAGCAGTACAGTGAGTGTCTGTGAGAGTATCTGTGATAGTATCTCTGACAGTATCCGTGACGGTGTCTGTTGCCGTAGCAGTACAGTGAGTGTCTGTGATAGTGTCTGTAACCGTGTCCGTGACAGTGTCCCTGACTGTATCTGTGATAGTAGCCGTAGCAGAGCAGTCGGTCGCTGTAGCAGTACAGTGGGTATCTGTGATAGTATCCGTGATGGTGTCTGTGATGGTATCTGTGATAGTGTCTCGGATGGTGTCTGTGATAGTAGCCGTAGCAGAGCAGTCGGTCGCTGTAGCAGTACAGTGGGTATCTGTGATAGTATCCGTGATGGTGTCTGTGATAGTGTCTCGGATGGTGTCTGTGATGGTATCTGTGATAGTGTCTCGGATGGTGTCTGTGATAGTAGCCGTAGCAGAGCAGTCGGTCGCTGTAGCAGTACAGTGGGTATCTGTGATAGTATCCGTGATGGTGTCTGTGATAGTGTCTCGGACGGTGTCTGTGATGGTATCTGTGATGGTGTCTGTTATAGTGTCTCGGATGGTATCTGTGACAGTGTCTCGGATGGTATCTGTGATGGTGTCAGTGACGGTGTCTGTGATAGTGGCCGTAGCAGAACAGTCTGTTGCCGTAGCAGTGCAGTGGGTATCTGTGATGGTATCCGTGACTGTATCGGTGATGGTGTTTCGGATGGTGTCTGTGATGGTATCTGTTATAGTGTTTGTAACGACATCTGTGACCGTGTCCGTGATGGTAGCTGTGTGGACGTCGGTAACAGTGTCGGTAACAGTGTCGGTAACAGTGTCGGTAACAGTGTCGGTGACGGTGTCTGTAACGGGGCATTTCCCACCTCCACCTCCATCTCCATCTCGCTTTTCTAGAGGTTAGCTTAAACGAAATTCAGAGACATTATCGAGAGATATTTCACGGTACTTCTAATATTTATCCTTCTGTTCCAGAACTCCATCTCAATCCCATTACGAAATCTTTTCTATAACCTATTCGCGGCTTATTCAATATATGCCTACGGGACGACGCCATTCCCGAAGTCACATAATAGTCACGGAATGGTAAGGGAGGCACTTACCAATGGCACTAGCTGTCACTGTCCCCACGAGGACAACAACCCACAGAATTGGTCGTACGGCAACCATTAGCGAAGAAATGCAGAGCCGAGCCACCAGTTTGTCAAACAGGCAAGAGTCATGCTTCTAGCACAGACATAGAGTCATATATTTATTGCTAGGTCCCTTGTCCTGCGGGTATCGACTCCTCTGCGAAATGCCGAACCGTAGGCTTGGCCAAGTTGGTGTGTCCTTCGAAGCAAGGCAATCCCTGCACGACCCATTCCTCGGGGCCACTCCGCCATTCTTTGTCTGCCTTCAAGGGCACGCCAACCTACTTGGATACTTAGAACCCTGGATTTTGTTTATTGCCTCAGGTGGCAGTCGGTAAATGGATCATTTAAATGGCTATAGCGTCTTGGCTAGTTCCATCATCAAGCTATCGTTTTATTTAAAGATGCGATTCTGACATTTAATATTTAGTTCAAGATGTAAGGAATGACGGCTATTTGCTCGGGTACAGGGAAAGAAACGAAAAAAACATCGTCATAACCCACCCCCGTTGAAGGCAAGGTGATATATTCTTGGTATCTCTAGTGACGCCTACCCCTACGCGATGCAACGCCGACACGGCGAATACAAGTTAGTATCTTTATTCAATTATGTGTTGATACATATCTTATAGGAGAAATCACAATAATTTCCAGATCTACTGGCTGTAGTGCAAGCTGCCGAAGCTGCAGTACAAACGGAAAGCGTTTTTGATGAGCCGCACGGATGATGCATGTTACGTTACCGGTAGGGGTCCTGTTGAACGACGCCGCGGGTGTGTGCGCAGGAACTGAGAACTCTTCGCACTGTTGACTTCTTTGAGATTGAATAGATCTTCAATAATTGACTTCTTAGGCGTGTAAGCGACTCTTAGGGTCATATGTGGCCCGGCTGACAGTTTCCTTTGAAGTTACGGAGCGTCCGCAAAATCATCTGAAGTATGCCTGCTGTACGTCAAAAGCAAAGTCGGGTATTTATATTAAATAATTCTCTTTATAACTAACTGCATGGGACTCTGGGTACCGCATCGTCCCTGACTGCAATCAAAGCGGACGATTTGTAAATGTGCGGCTCATCCTGGAACACATAACTGACGCAAGCTTATTTGTGCAGGCAGATCATATACAAGAGAACTTTGGTCGCAGTCAAAGTTCTTGAAATTGGATTGACTAATCGTTGGCCTCCAAATTATACAAATCCTAACGTTTAATGCCATCAGCACACGCAGGTGCCCTGGCCAGTTGTCGCGTGTAGGGGCTAGAGACAACGACGCAACATTTGCGCCGCAGTCCCTGAGCACCTGACTAGACTCTCTTCCCTTCACAACCAAAATAATGCTCACAGCAACTCTAGTCTAGCGATTCCGCTATTTATTGATTGAAATCCGTCAATATAGTAGTCAATATATTTTTTGGGTATCGTTCGCAAGAAGGTAGCACACACTCCACTTGCCAGTATTAAGCTCAGACGTTGTCAGTACTTGAGTTGAGTTCTGGACCGCTGAAGCATGGGCTGCATCTAAGCATGGCCCCAGCTACAAAAGTGGAACCTCCATTGATCGCATCTTTGCTGTAGCAATAGTCAAGCATAAAGTTCTCCGGGGTTTCCACGGAGGAGAGATTCGCTATGATCAGCCCTCCTGCGACTTTCAGTTCGCCTACATTTCAATTAAATTCCCTAGGCAAAGACAGTAGCCTATGGCACCATACATCTGGTACACTGAGCCCTGTTTCCGGGACTGGTTTGGCCGATTCGGCAATGCAGACAAAACAATCTGCGGAAAGACATTAGGCAGACGCAGGGACCGCATCAGGTTAATTAACGCATAGGAAAGTGCCAAGCTCGAGCCGCTCCTACATCGTTAGAAGATATCAGAAGACCCTAAGGGTAAAAACAAGTCCTATGTAAATTAGTGAATACTCCAAGCTGTGCCTCGCCAGATCGCTTAGCCCTTTATTTTATTGATTCCATGGTGTGATTAGCTGCAATTAGCCGTGAGGTAGTACTTCCTTATTTGTGGAGCCAAGACATCATACGCTGTTCGCTTCTAGGTCCTCACTAAAATAGACTGAACACAATTTAATTTCCTTCTACAGCAATTTGTAACCTAATCCTACCCTTCTTGTTGTTTCATATAACTTTATGCAGCTCAGAGCATCAAGTTTCTGCGCGTTACCTATCAATGCTTTCAATATCAACATTAAGTATGGATGCCGGAACTACCTGCACTTTTACACCCAACACTGGGTTTTGCCCGGATGGTGCTTATAGGAGCTGTATTTTGACAAAGATTTAATACTAGAAATTAACCCCGCATTCACATCAAATTGCTGAAACTAGATAGTAGAACAAATATGGGCAAACATATGTCGTTTGTTCTTGGTCCCTTTACACACCATCCAAAAACACAAGAGGCAAATTAACCCTTGACTCCTGAAAAAGGGCTGTTGACGGACGGTCACTAGATTTAAATTGGATCGAACTGCAGATATTCCTTATCATCGTGTGACGTAGCATTTCAAATTTTCTTGTATTCACTCACTCACTCATTAAATCTGGACTTTTCTAATGGATCCGCATAAGACGTTGAGCTATTGGAAAACGATATTCACCGCGTTGGATATCAACGATCTAGACAAGGGTCACGACCGCCACCAGAGATTCTGACGAGCAGTGGTAACTATATAAAACAGCAACTCCAGGCTAGTTAACAGCTTGAGACAAGAGCCAGGAGTTAAACTGATGAGGTAAAACTCCTTTGGGCATTCTTGGGCGTTGGTTGTATCCGGTTGCGATTTCGGACAAAGGCACAAAGGAGCGAGAATGGGGAAACAGTTGTTTATTCGAGCCCTACAAAAGACCCGGAGTATCCACTTGGCCGCTGACTCGATTTGGAAGAGTAGCGTTCGCAGGCAGTTACTGACTTCTCTGTGGTAATGCTGCTGTCCCTGCATGACGCCGGTTCGCCCTTAGCGCATTTAACTCTATCTCCAGGGCGTTCTTTCCACTACCCAAACGAACCCTGGAATTTAAACTGCACATCGTGACCACGTTGGGTCCTTCCTGAGAAATGAGTCTGTTACCACTTGTACGCCAGCACGTGATGGGCTAATTGTCAGGGTTTGCACAATCTGTTCGGCTCTAACTCTTTATTGGTGATCATTGAGATAGATCAGCTCTCTTGGCTCGGCAGCTAGGTGAGTACTCCTCACAGCCGATTAAGACACCTGCTCATCTGCACATGAAGCGCTATCTGTTGTTGAACATGGGGATTAGGTTACCTATCCTCATCATTATAGCAGAGCCCTTGTCTGCAATGGTCTTAATAGCTACGTAATCGATTACGTTAGATCCGCACATTTTCTTCGAATATGCGTTTATATCTCTAACCTCCACTTTGTATTCAGTCATTATTGTACGGGGAGCTTGGAAGGGCACGTTACAGTTTATACGTTTTTTAAAACAGTCTGTTGGCCTTTTAGCTCTCGCAGCTAGCGAGACATCTATCTCACCCCAGGTGCCAATATCGAGTTCGTAGAGTGGTGAGCGTTGAATAACGATCCCGAATGCCACATATATATTACATCAGTCATAGCTCGACGCACCGCAAAGTCTGGAAGACGAGTCGATAAAGGGTGACCGGGCCGTTGATGACATTGCGACGGCATGATTGTTCTCAACGTGATCTGATTCCGTCGACAACGGCCAAGGATCCTGAATTGGTCGATGATGTAACAGACGTTGTTACTCTATCTACGAGGCCAAGTCGAGTCATCAGAAAGTAAACACAATCTGACGTAAGTCGGTCGTAAGACCTGCGAATGAAGATACAAGGAGTAACAAAGGCAAATCGTCACTGAGTGTAGTGCGGGGTGTAGTTGTAAACTAGTTGACGATGACTGATCAGACGGGAAGCCGTGACCGCATCTGGAGTGACTAGGAGATGGAAATTTTCCTGATAATGGCAATAAATGATAATAAGTTATATCTTACGGTTATCTCGACATTCCGAATGGCGGTTTTCACCAGCTCAAGTACATTAGAAACACACATGGATCTCCGGCACACGACTGCTGTCCGGGTGCTCAGGCATTTCTTCTTGGCCACCCAGAGAAATTCGTCTGAGGGACAAGTACGTCTCAATAGTCACTGACATCCACTAGCTCTTCAGGCGCGACTGAGGACTTTGAAAAGAGCGCCAACAACTGATTGCTAATAACATAGGTTCGACTCCTTTCTGCCTATTAAGGCTCTTATTACGACAACTACGCAGCGGCACAATGTAAATGCAGCGACATGCGATAAATAAATTGTTACATATATGCTCTATCAGATTGCATCGGCGTCCGAAGTTACCCCTCATCCACTGGAAGCTCAACAATTGCCTTACAACGCCTACGACTACTAGCATTTTAGGTCCACTAGCCTGGGAATGATTTATTTGTATACGCACTCTAAAAATGCATATATATATTCAAGCGTTCCGCATTCTTACGGCACCAACTAAGGCGCAATACAGCCCCGCTCTCTTCCCATCTCATACGCGTCGTACATGTCAATGCAGACGCGTAATCAGCAGTGAGGGGTCCTTATGTCGAGGAGCTGACGACCATTACAATTTACAATTTTTAGATCGTGTACATAAAATAGCGCTGCCGTCAGGGTCCACTCAAAGCCGTAGCAAAATCACGTACGCCAATTCTAGTCCACAGTTACCACACGAGAAAATGCCAGATAGTGGTCATAAAGAAGTTAGCCACGGCATGTCCCAACATTAATTTTGCATGGCACGAGCACCAAGTTCCAAGCCAATCGTCGAATCCTCGCGCGTCACTTGAGACAGTCACGCGATAACTACCGTCAACATGGGCTAAGATCTCTGTAGTAGAAGAGAATGCAATCCACGGGGCCAGATTTACAAGTTATAGATGATAGCACGCGGCAGACCCTAGTTGCGTCAGCTGAGGTCTGCTGGTTCGAAGAAATCAGATTAATTGTGCCCAGCGCTATTTCCAAATATATCGATTGTTAGTCACGGCACTTCATTGGTCAGCAGAAGTAGCTATAGCACAGTGGAAGCATGGGTTCGCGACGAGCAACTGTTGCAACAAATGGAAAGTTGTGTCGCTAACAGCGATTTGCAGTTGATAACGGCATAACCCGGTGGCATCAAGATAGACGCTAATCTTGTATACTGATCTTGATCTACCTTAGATTATATCGCGTGTAGTTGACGGTAAACAATTCTGATGGAGATACAAGTTAGAGTGCTAGCTTCAAACGGGGCACAATAGAGCTACTGCGGATAGCGAGTCGCACGTGACTGCGACTTTTGTTGGCCGTGCTGTTCGAGAGGTACCGAGAGGCATGTGTGTCGGACGGTTAGAAGACGCAACGCCATAACTATGGCAGATGTATTACCTTGACGATTAATCTACCAAGTAGTGTTTTACATGATCAATTCAGGGTGAGGGATGTATCATGCGGCATTGAGCACGCGGCATGCGGCGCTCGTGGTCACTACGGACACAATGTCCACACTGACAATCTCGTGAGAGTCTCTCACAACAGACTGATCTACAACGATTCCTCGACTGCTGCCGTCGCTGGTGCTATTTCTCTGTGGATAAAACAGCTGTCGATCAATATCCATAGATTCAGAGGCTGCCGCGGAAACTGTGAGGTTGGTAGCACGGGATCAGCACATTAGGTGACTCCATTTTGATCAGCTTGTTGTAGATACAAACAGAGGACACACTGTTGCACTTGTCGTTCGCTCAGTGTCACTATTATCGTTGGTGATATCGTTCGTTCAGTTGATTCTACAAGAGCCGGTCACGTTTGTACGAATCACACCGCCTAACCACCTGAACCCCCACAACCGTCACGAGTGGCTATCGCAACAGTCCATGTCCCCAAAAGTCGGTGTTTATTGCAAGATTTGTGATATCAACTTTGGAGTACTATCTTTGCAATGACTATAGCCGTTAGTGGCAGGCGAGACCGCGGCCTTGGTTGGGACCCGGTTCCAGCAAGTTTTTGCTATGATCCTGCGGGCTGGTGTATTCTTTTGAGCGATGGATCCATTTCGCCGTGCTTCGTGGACGGTGTGATTGTGACTGCCCCGTCGGTAATTCTTGGCATTTTTGGTCTACTCGAGCTAAGGTCTTTATTGTCCCGCAAAGCTCGACCCCACTCGCTGACCTTGACTGACAATTTGAAAATGGTATGTTTATGTTGCTGGGATTGCATCGCTGTAGCGTGCCCCGCACTCTCCTTTTGCTGACAACAGATGCTGGTATATTTGCATGTTGGGCTGTGGAGCGCATTGGCGCTCAGGCTGGACTGGGTGCATGGGCTCGATGTGCGTATGCTGAGCGCTGCTGCCACGACAGCAGCTTCTTTGGTAGCAGTAGCACTTCACAAGGCTGAGGTGGGCCGCACAAAAGTTCCATCTGATACATTGCTATTCTACTGGCCTATGATGATAGTAGCTCTGGCGATGAAGATGTTTTCGTTGTGGAATCGCGGAGTTTTCTGGAATTCTGACAGAGCGGCGTTATTCTTATACACGGTATTGTTTGTAAATGCCATTGCAGTATTTTCCCTTGAATACCTACTGTTCAAGCTGCAACGGAGACACATCAAGCTTGAAGACGATGAAGATAGTGTGGCCATCGACAAGGAAGAGTCTGCTTTGCTAGAGAATGCTGATGTATACTCACGCATTTCCCTTACGTGGATCAACGATATTATTGTTAGAGCTTCCAGCGCCACGCTCACGCTCGACCAGTTGCCGCCAATTGATAATGAGTATGACACGGAGCTAACCAGCGTTAACTTTGAAAAGCAATGGCGTGCTCGTAGTGATGACAGTGTATCATCCCTCGTGTGGACTATTGCTCGTGCTTTTGGTGGTACGGTTGCCATGTCGGCCGTGTTTGAGTTTGCTGGTGACCTTGTGGGGTTCGCTCAGCCTTTTCTACTCCGGTACTTGATCTTGTTTGCGAATTCGTACTGGGACGTCAATGCAGTCCCCCAACCAATAGAGGTGGGATTTTATATTGCTCTAGGGATGCTTTGTGCCAATATTCTACGGACTGTATTTGGTGCCAATCTTCTTTTATATCTTATCCGCACGGCCTCAATGGTCAAGGGATCACTCTATTCTGCGTTGTTTGACAAGTCTCTGGTTTTGTCCAATAACGAACGCCAAGGTCGATCTGCTGGAGAGATTGTCAACCTCATGGCGGTTGATGTCCAGACCATTACAAACATCGTATGGATGGTGACTACACTATGGGAGGCGCCTATCCAGTTTGCTATATGCCTCTACTCGCTTAATCTGATAGTTGGTGAGAGCATGTGGGCTGCGGTATTGGTGCTCCTCTTGTTTTTGCCTCTCAATACCTACATGATGAGAAAAATCAAAGCAATGCGGAAAAACCAAATGAAGTATAAAGACGAAAGGACCCGTCTGACGACGGAGATTCTTGCTAACGTCAAGAGCATAAAGTTGTACAGCTGGGAGCAGCCCCTGTTGGAGCGCCTCGACAACGTGCGCAACAACCTACAGCTCAAAAATTTACGGGACATCATTTTATTTAGTTCCTTGATTGACCTGGTTTGGGCAGTGACTCCTTATTGTATTTCGTGTTCGACATTTGCGGTTTTTGCCTACATCAAGGATATTCCCCTTACGCCCGAGATTGTGTTTCCGTGCATTACGTTATTTGACATGATGACAGCACCACTCAACGATATTCCCCGAGTCGTTACGCGAATTGTTGATTCCAGTGTTTCTTTTCAGCGTATTCGAGATTTCCTCATTAGTGAAGAAATGCAGCCTGACGCGGTCCTGCGCCTTGGTCCTACAAGCATGCCGGGCGATGCGACGGTCGAGATTGCCGGTGACGCTAAATTTCTATGGGATGCGTCAAGCCCAGACTCTGTTGTACTTGATGGCATTAATTATGTTGCTTGCAAGGGTGAACTCAGCTGCATAGTTGGTCGTGTGGGTACAGGCAAGAGTGCATTTCTGCGCGCTCTGCTGGGCGAATTACACAAGGTGCGCGGTCTAGTTACTATCCGAGGCTCAATTGCATTTGTTGCGCAAGATCCATGGCTCATGAATGCTACTGTCAAGCAGAATATCTTATTTGGTAATCGATACGATCCCTCATTCTACCAAAAGACGATTGAAGCGTGTGCTCTTGGTCCAGATCTCCAGATTTTGCCAGATGGTGACGAGACCGAGGTCGGTGAGCGAGGTGTTTCTCTGTCAGGTGGCCAGAAGGCCCGGCTTAGTTTAGCTCGAGCCGTGTATGCCCGTGCTGATGTCTACCTGCTTGACGACCCGTTATCTGCGGTCGATGAACATGTGCGACGACACATTTTCGAGCAGGTCTTGAGTTCAAC
>JAJLWU010000081.1:0-30986 GCA_030570855.1 Tardiomyces digboiensis | reverse complement strand
GACTCGATTGCAATCGTCATCAAGCGGTGGTGTGAACGACAGTTCGCGCCGGCCAACAAACCGCATCCCTGGAACCAGCCACGAGGACGCGTGCACAGGCATGCTAGGGATCCGACGGCACCGCTCTCGCTCTTTGCTGGCCCGCTCAATCCCGTGTAGTGCCTCGAGCGACGATCCATATCTGTTGTAGTTGCGGAGGATCAGCATGATTGTCTCGCGGCTGTCTGGAGAATCTGACTCGCGGCCGCCCAGTCGCTCGTACAAATCGCGCTGGCTCGCTTGCTCCATATAGTCTGAAAATCGTGCATCCGCGTTACGTAAATTTACCTGACTGAACATATCCAGAGCGTCACTGAGACTAGAACGCATTCCATACCCCGCCGAGTTTCTGATTCGGCCCCCGCCACTGCCTCCACTACCTGCCCCTCTTTGCCTTCCATTGTTCCCTGGTTGTCTCTGCAAGTCACCGCCTAGTTCTGGTCCTCCAGTATCAACACCCGTTCCGCCCGTCAGCGAAGCCGACGCCCCCGGGCTGCTAGAACTGCCTTCTGTATCGTCGCTGTCATCGTGCTCGCCGGCCCGTAGCCTCCGCAGGATTGTCTCTTCCACAAGCGGCATACACCTAGTCCCAAAGAATACTTCCTATTATCCACTAGCTCAAATAGTTCAACGTCCCAATGCTGGGATTTCCATGGGCCAGGCTGCAATCCAATGCAAACAGCAACCACCACTACACCCAGTGTATGGGGGGAGATGTCTATCATACCTCACCTCCGCTTCTAGCAATTCAGTCCACATAAATGCAGAAAAAGTGCATACGGAACTTTCCGAGGTCTGCCATAGCTTGGTCGTGCGCCTATGCAGTTGCTGAACACCGAATAATAATTTTACCAGTAAATTTCCAAGACCCATAAAGAGTAACAACTTCAATTCAGCGTATAGCACTCGTAGCTATGTTGATAGAAACTTACTACGAATCACTTTTTGATTTTTTGTGAAAAAACCCAATATTTTTTTTTTGTCCCAAAGCTACGGCAAAGAAACACACGACCACTAAAACCGGACGACTGGACGTACTACCCTGGACAGCGGCCTAGTCGAAAAGGAAACATTAACAATTGATAAAAAATTATACAAATGTCTTCTGCGTGGAGCGATCTGTCAGGCTTCTTGCAAAGAAACAGAGTGGCAGTGATTGCCACCGCTGCAGTGCTGACGGTCGGCGTCAGCGCCGGCGTGTACTATAGCTCTCAGATGGCGACCACTATGCCAACGCCAAAGGCTGATACGAGCTCTAGTGCAAAGCATTCTTCAAAGACGGACGCTGATACCACCACCACGACTGGTGCTTCAAAGACAAAGAAAAAGAGCAAAGGCAAAAAGACAAAGTCTGGCGCCGGCAACGGAACCTTGCAGGGATTCCCGCTGACCCGTGATGGTACTGGCCCCTTGTACCCGGATATCAAGGACTTTAGCGAAGTGGAGCAGCTTGAAGTGAGTCAGCGCAAAGAGCTGGCGCTGAAGTTCAAGGTTGCCGGCAACCACTACTTTAGCAACAAGGACTTCCCCAAGTCAATTGAGCTGTATACATCTGCGATTGCGTGTGATAACACCGATCCTGTATTCTACTCGAACCGCTCGGCATGCTATAGCTCATTGCAGCAGTGGGACAAGGTCGTTGAGGACACGACCAAGGCGCTCGAACTGAAGCAGGATTACGTCAAGGCTCTGTCGCGCAGGGCCGTCGCCTATGAACACCTAGAGAAGTTTGAAGACTCAATTCTCGACTATACGTGTGCTGCAATTCTTACCAATTTTGAGGACACTGCCGTGGCTGCAAATGTGGACCGGGTTTTGCGCCTCCACGCTGAGAAGCTGGTGGCTGACGACTACTCCAAGCGGGCTAAGGAGCTACCATCACCGTCGTTTATTGTAGCATTCCTACACTCGTTCCGCAGTGGTGTGGCCACACCACAATCGCTCGAGACCGCAGAAGAGGGTAGCGGAGATTACTCGCTCAAGCTCGCTCTCGATGCCGTTTCGCGTGAGACCAAGGAGTCATTTGACCAGATCATGCCTCTGCTTAACAAGGCTATTGATAACAATGCCAGCGAGTTGGCACTCGCGTACGAGTTGCGCTCCACATTCAAGTTCTTCCTCAACGACCTCGAAGGTGCACTTGCCGACATCAACAAGTCGATTGAAACCGACGCCAAGCGCCCATCGGCCTACATTAAGCGAGCTTCGGTCCACCTCGAGCACGGTGCCATCTCGTCAGCTAACCAGGACTTTGATGCTGCTCTGCGTATTGACGTAGACTGCGCTGACGTGTACTACCACCGGGCCCAGGCCGCGTTCCTCACTCAGGATTTGGACGCTGCCATACGTGACTACCAACGGTGCCTTGAAATTGACCCCAAGTTCATGTTTGCCCGTATTCAATTAGCCGTGACGCAGTACCGTGCTGGGTCGTCATCGGTTGCCATTGACGAGTTCCGCCGCCTTCTCAAGGACTTTCCCGACGTTTCAGATGCCCACAATTACTACGGCGAGATTCTTATTGATCAGAATCAGCAAGATGAGGCACTCAAGGAGCTGGATAAGGCCATTGAGATCGAGAAAAGCCGCCAAGGCGGCAAGTGCGTCAATGTTCTCCCGCTCGTTAACAAGGCGCTCGCAGTGTTCCAATTCAAGGGCGACGCTGACGAGGCTGAGAAGCTGTGCCGCAAGGCTGTCACTCTTGATCCCTTGTCGGATGTTGCTTGGGGCACACTTGGCCAGTTGTGTCTGCAGCGCAGCAAGATCGAAGATGCCCTCGACTGTTTCCTGCACAATGCCGACATTGCTCGCACTGATCCAGAACGGATCCAGGCGCTCTCTCTGGCAGCTGCGGCCAAGACCCAGCTACGCATTGCTCGCGAGTTGCCGGCTATCAAGGCCCATGTCGAGGCTCTTACTCGCGCTCGCCAACGGGCCGCTTAAGATAGGTTCTCCTTGTACATATATGTTTCACACGTTGCCGCAATATATTGGCATTCACCCGGTGGGAATCTACGCACTGCTAATCACTACCAAGATCTTGATCATAATCATATACTAGACTGTTTTTGGCAGCTCGCACTACAATCTCCACTCGGAGCAAGCTCGGTAACAACTGCGTGTTGCCTTGGCTACGGCTGCTGGTTTTGCCGAAAAGCCGCTGCATAGCTGCATAACACGGGGAAAGGTGCAAGGAGAGTATTAGCGCCGACAGCCGCTGTGCTTGAACATTAAAACGTTTGGTTTTGTCAGATACAGGCTACTGACAACTATTAGTAATGTTCAAAGGAGGTATTATAGCTGGAATTCGCACTGCACAGCGTCCAATTCTAAGAATGTCGTACTCTACAGGTGGCTCGTACGAGCACATCATTATTTCCAAACCGACCCCGGGCGTTCGGCTCGTTCAATTGAACCGGCCAAAGGCTCTGAACGCCTTGTTTTCTCCTCTTATTAAGGAACTTAATCACGCACTGTTTGCTGCCGACCGAGATGACGAGATTGGTGCGATTGTCATCACCGGCTCTGATAAAGCGTTTGCAGCTGGAGCTGATATCAAGGAAATGAAGGACAAGACGTTTGCCGAGGTCTACGGCAAGGATTTCATTGAGGAGTGGTCCGACCAGCTCCGTGTCAAGAAGCCCATTATCGCGGCTGTTAACGGCTATGCTGTAAGTATTCCGATGATAAACAGCTAATGGCAAGTAGACTAACAACAGCTGGGTGGTGGATGCGAATTGGCCATGATGGCCGATATCATTTACGCAGGCGAAAAGGCTGTGTTTGGCCAGCCTGAAATCAAACTTGGCGTAATTCCAGGTGCTGGCGGTACTCAGAGACTACCACTTCTGATTGGCAAGACTCGTGCTGCCGAGCTTATTTTGACGGGCCGTAACTTCTCTGCTCAGGAGGCTGAAAAGTGGGGCCTGGTTGCTCGTATCTTCCCCGTCGACAAAGTTGTGGACGAGGCTATTAAGACCGCCTCGGAGATTGCCCAATACTCACCGTTGGCCGTCAAGGCTGCCAAGGAAGCCATTAACGAGGGCTACCAGGGCGGCCTTGACCAGGGACTTCGGTACGAGCGCCGTGTGTTCCACGGTCTTTTTGGCTCTCAAGACCAAAAGGAGGGCATGGCTGCGTTTGCCGAGAAGCGAAAGGCCAAATTTACTGGTAAATAAGTTGCAACTATATCTATGACACTCTTTAGACAAATGTGACAAATGTGTTGCATATCTAATCACTGGTATATATCACATCCAACCACTGCAAGGTGACCTGGTAGACATTGATACTAAGGGAAACATGCAATGAACTGGCCCCCAGTACAATTTCTATACCATTATACGCCACTGGTAGCAGTATATGGCCTAGGCGATTCTGCTGAGAGCTCTGTTGATCCGCTCACTAATGACGGTGAACCATTGTCTGTGGGGTCTCTTGGGCCGGTTTCCAGTGAGTTCGGGGCCGACCTCAAGAGGCGCCTGGAGGCCAATTCACATGCGCCGACTATTTGGGAACCTAGTGCCTCCAAGGCTTCAAGAACTAAGTTTCGTCATTTACTACACATTAAATTTGTGACGAGCGTAAGTTACCCACGTTATCTTAATATTACCAAATTATCTAATCGACAGGCATTCCGATTGCCAGGCATAAAGGCAAGCGGTGAGCGTGGAGGAGCCTATCCAGATGGCGATAATCATTCATCTATGTCGCCATTGAACCCACATTCGGCGGTTTATCCGAATGGGCTCCTTACCGTAGACTGGGTGAACAAGTACTTGTCAAGGCTCCCGGGCTCTATGATTCTGGTCCAGGAAATTGGCAAGACGAACGAAAATGATGCTCACTTGGTAAATGGAATAATAAGCTTGAAGGATCAGCTTGGAAAGAGGAACCTGCGTCTGGTTGTGCTTCTGGTGTCCAACGATGGAGACTCCTCGCTGTATAACGAACGAGTGACACAGATTAGAAGAGCTACAGGGCTCCCTCAACGTACAGGACTATTTTTTGCCCCCAAGAGCTCTGACCTCGAGAAGGAGACGCTCGTTGAAACTATCTGCCAGCTTGTGTACACTAATGCGCTAGACTTCTATGGGTCAATTCAGAAAACCATCCGTGCTAAGAGATCACGATCCCCAAATGAAGAGGTTGGGTCACTCAAAGTCATAACTAGCTTGATGTGGGAGTCTCGATATGCATTTAAGCTTGCATCTCTGACTGAATTTTCGCAAGACTTTGAGACGGCACTCAAGCACTACTGGTCAGCGTATGACTGCATTATGGACTTTGTGAGGGAGGTAGATATAACTGATACAAAGTTATGGACCCAAGGGAGGGCTCTTTTAGATGTTGTGGCGCATAAAATTGTTAAGATTTGCATGTACCAACTGGAACCGAATACGGCATTTAGAAAGTTTGAGTTACACGAAAATACTGTTCGCAGAATTGTACAGGAAAAGGAACTGTCTTTGGGCCACCATGAATTTAAGAGCTGGTTGGCACGACAATATTACTCGCTGGCCGAATTGGTAAAGTGTTCACAAGACCTGTTTTTGATAAAGGGCCACGCGCTAGCTCCGGGCGTGGCAGATGCTGCGCCTAATTCTAGGCTGCCACGAAGTGGGTTTTTATGGCTACAGTCGTACAAATACCTGACTAGTGTCAATGCTGCTCAGAAAGATGGTGACTCGTATGGAAGTTTGCCGGCGGAAACCGTGGAGCAAATGAAGTTTTCTTCACTAAACAATGCTTCTGAGGACTTTGCGTCTACCGTCGAGCCTTCCATGTCTCGGAGCCTAGCTTATTGTTGGTATTTACTAGGAGAGACTCACGAAATGTCGGGAGACGCAAAATTAGCTGTCGATGCGTACAAGGAGGCAGCCGCCCTTTACAGGAGAGATGGCTGGGGAACGCTTCTAGAAGCATGTATTGGAAAGCTCGCTTCTTTCGAGAAGCAGATTGATCCTGTGACTCGAGTTACTGCGCAACTCGAGTTGCTTAAGATTGGTTCCAGTGCTTCTAGAAAGGCAAACAAAACGATCAACAGGAATCTCGGAGAGAAAACTGTAATTGATGATACCCACATGCTATTTTTCAATGCTCAGTTTGCTTTCGGCGTCTCAAAGTCACATTCGGGTGTTGAAATTCAATCCCAGTTAAGGCTTGAACCGTTGATGAGGACCGAAGTTGTTATCACGCAAGTGGAGCTACACTTTTCAGGCGTCATTTTCCGTCCTTACATCACCATCAAGCATAACGAGTCTGTTGAAAAATCGCCATTCACGGATATTGGTCGACTACACGTTATGGGCTCTGATGACAGCAACCCGCTAATCGTCGACGCTAACCTTTCGTTTGACTCGAGTGATGGATTTCGGGTTTTCCAATTTGAGTACGTGCCCAAGAATATTGGCAATGCCGAATTGGAGAATATTGTTCTACATGTTGAAGGTTCGTCGTTTACTCGCAATCAAACTATTCCAGGGTACCGCGCAAGGCACACCGAACCCATTGTCAGATGGCAGGGCATTGACGATAAAAATTGCAGGGCGTTACGTCTGGAAAATCCCCATTCCGTTCAGATTGACCCGCGACCGTCTCGTGTCTTACTCAAACATAATGCCTCGAGTACAGTAGCACCTGGCGAATCAGTAAAGCTCGAGCTCGCAATCGCCAATAAGGAGGACGATGACATCGTGTTGGATATTGAAGGGAGCGGGTCACTAGGTGATATTGAAAGATTTGCCATTGACTGGGTGGGGAACCATGTTGAACGCCGCATTACCGCGGGCAAGGAGAGCACATTTGAGGCTTTGTTTAGAATCCCGATAGCCGTTGGACCGACCGCTATTCTTGAGTTTTCGTTTTCATATCACTTAGCTCTTGACCCTTCCACCCCTATAAAGGACGCACTATCATTGTCGCTTCCAGTCGCGCAACCGTTTCGCGTTAGTTTTGACGTTTTGCCGCGTCTTCAGCCAGATGACTGGCCAAGTTTGTTTATTATTGATGAAAATCCGGATGCCCAACGTCCAGTTTTCAACCGGCCCCTTATTGCAAAGAGATGGGACTTGAGTGCCTCTTTGTTAGTCCTTGATGAAAGTCCCATTGAAATTCACAAGGCAGAACTGCAAGTGGACGCTCCCCCTGATGTCAAAGTCTCAATTGTTGACGGTCCCCTGGGCCTTTCAGAAGAGCCAAAGCAGCTGAAACACAATGATGGCCTACGCATTGACTATTTATTTGACTGTGCGCTAGACTCGAACCCGCGAGATGCTCGTCGAAACAACGTGTCAGCAGAAGCTCATCTCAAGGTATTCTGGTCCCGCTCTAGTTCAAGTCATCCTGAGGTAAGCGAATTTGTAGTGCCTGTGGTACGCATGACTCTACCGCTGTATGAACCTCGGGTGATTGCGGACATTAGCGACAAGGGTGATAGTCGGTATATTCACTTGCGATACTGCCTGGAAAACGCCACAAACCACGTCCTAACGTTTAATGCGACAGTGGGCACCAGCCCGTCCTTTGCTTTCAGCGGGCCCCGGCGACTAAGTTTGCGCATTCTCCCATTTTCAAGACGGTTTATTGAATTTCAGTTATTGCCACTGTCTTCCGGAGCCCTCAAGTTGCCGGCAGTTAAAATAGTCGATACGTATTACAAGCGTCAGCTCCCTATAATCCCGGCATGTGGAGCCATTCGGGTGGATAGAAGCAGTCTCATAATTGTTGTCTAATACGATTGTGTTGTCGCCGATTTATGTAAATTCCCCTAGTCTATGGGTTTCCGGTGTAGACTAACAGGCGTTGCGCCTGGAAGCGCCAAGGGTCCAAGGAGCATACTCGCCCGTCCGGTCTCGGAGCGAGCAATGACAGTTTGAATGTAGAAATCAACCAATTTGCGAAGATGCTGTGACAAAGGGAACTTGCTTCAGAGGGTGTTCATGTCGGTATCACGCAGCCTGTGCGTGATTTCAAAAGCTAGGAAGGTGGGAAGACCCAGGCTACTGTTGTTTGTTCACCCTCGAATAGATAGCTAATGGTGTATTGTTCTTGTCCGGATAAATTTACTGCTTTAGATGATGTGGCCAGTCTTTCAACTAAAACGAGTTGGTGCTGTGAGAGTGCGCTTCTCCCTCCAAGAAGATATTAACTCAGGGATGTTGCTATGGAATGACACCACTACTCAGAGAGCTGGTCACGCGAATGGCGGATTTAAGACCTGAATTTCGTGGACGGTCATGTCGGAACAACTAACCTCCGAGATGTCACTATTGCCGTTCTTAAACTCAGAATATAACGCGTCAACGACAAGAGAGAGATTCTACAGGAACAATTGACAATGAGCAAGCTTCTCGTCGTTTTGGGGGCGACTGGAAACCAAGGAGATTCAGTAGTAGATTTTGTTCTCAATGACTATTCTATTCAAAGAGTACAAAATCCGCGCTGTAACCTGCGACTCATATAAACCAGCCGCTCAAGCTCTGTAGAAAAAGGGCAACGTTGAAGTAGTCTTGGGCGACTTTGATGACATCTCCTCGCTGAGACGGGAATTCAAAGGGGCGCCATACGGTCTTTTCCGTTACAGTTTCCCTTTTTGAAGAGCATAGTGAGGCACTAGGATTCATACATGGCAAAGCAATTGCTGGTTCTGCTGTCGCTGAAGGTGCAGCCTACATAATCTATAGCAGTCAGACACATGTTGCTTGCACCACGGGCGGCAAGTATGAAACGTCACACTCTTCGACGACAAGGCCAATGCCGAGGAGTAAATTCAAATACTATCTATCAAGAGTGCATTCTTCATACCTGGAAGTTTCATGCAAAATTACAATGGACCGATGGTGCCACGGTCACTCGGAGACGGCAGGGTATGCTTTGAGTAACATTGTCTCACCAGAGACGACGATGTCACCTGTCAATATTTCAGAGCCGGATAATAAGTTGGGGCTATTCTTTACAATCCAGATGAGTTTGAAGGCAAGACTCTTAGTGCGGCATCAGATCTATTGACGATGGAAGAAATTGTTGAAGTGATGGCCAAGGTATCAAGAAAAAAAGTTGTTTACAAACAAATAACGGAAAGCGAGTTTCGGTCATTCTTAGGTCCGGTGATGACTGACGGTCACTGAGATGTTCCTTTGCATCTAGGACTTTGGATATTATAGGTCAAGGACTCGAGAACTGATTTATGGACTGATTCTCATGGGGACAGCTGACTACCTTGGAGAAATATTTGACAGAGCATCCCCTAAATTTGCTGTGATTCGGATGTCTTGGAATGAATTTGCTCGCAATTGTACCTTAGTAGTTAGATTGTAGTAAGTTATGCTTTGGCGGAAGTCTAACGCGTAAAGACAATCTACGGCATGCTGTACTTCACGTCTCAGTATCTCGTAGGTAATTTGCAGACACATGTCCAACCCCAATAGTCGTAAATGTAGTTGTCGCGTTGTCGCGAGTCAAAACTATAGGACGGCTATCACTGGATGCTGGTGGCGATCCGGATCAAGCGGCGTACCACCAAGTTGGGTGAATTCAAGGCGACTAGCTATTACGAAGTTTGTTAGTGGTTCCAGATAAACTGCTTCTAGCACTTTTGTTGAGTTTGCAACTGACAGAGAGCCTGGCTCGGTTGAGGGTCTCATTTTGCATGATTCATTCAGATGACATCATCAAACGGCGATCCTACTCGCCACCAAAAGCAGAACCCGGCCTGTGATTGACCTCAGAACACTGCTTACCCCCAGAACCACTTACGCGGTAACTGAGTGTGCCGACAGAGGTACCTCTTGAAGGGCAGGAATTTGCTAAGCACTTGACGTTTATAGTTTGAGCGGATGACGATAATGTGAAAGACTGATGAAAGTACAAGGGACTTTGCCTGTTTTATGACGTATTCGGTGACGGTGTTCACAAGTTTAAACCCGTCAACGGCGCTATCGGAGCAATTGCGCGCCGAGGGCCATTTTGAAATATAAAAGTCGTTGAGCGACTTGAGAACTTCGTTTTTGAGAGCCCAACTGACTTTTATTGGCTTCACAGTTATATCGTTAGAATGAGCAAACTCCTGGTTGTTTTTGGCGCGACTGGAAATCAAGGAGGCTCAGTGATTGATTTTGTCCTCAACGACCCCACGCTGTCCAAAGAGTACAAAGTGCGCGCTGTTACTCGGGACCGGTTCAAACCGGCAGCTCAGGAATTGGAAAAGAAGAAGAATGTTGAAGTGGTAGTGGGCGATGCGAACGATGTTGCATCATTGAAACGAGCTCTTCAAGGGGCTCACACCGTGTTCTCCGTCACAGTGTCGCTGTACAATGGCGAGCATGAACAAGAACTTACGCAAGGAAAAGCGATTGCTGATGCAGCTGTGCAAGCGGGTGCATCATACATCGTCTACAGCAGCATTGCTCATGTAACGCGCATTTCTGGTGGCAAATATCTTAAAGCTAAACACTTTGACGTCAAGGCCGAAGTTGAGGACTATATTCGAACCCTGCCTGTAAAGAGCGCGTTCTTCGTCCCGGGGTCTTTCATGCAAAACTACCATGGTTATATGAAGCCTCAACGCCTTGACGATGGTACCTATGCTTTGACTAGCATTATTTCTCCTCATGCGGAAATACCTCTTGTCAGCATTGCAGAAAGTGGAAAATATGTCGGGGCTATTCTTCGCAACCCAGATGACTTTGAGGGTAAGATTCTTGCTGCGGCATCAGATATCTTAACTATGGAACAAATTGCCCAAGTGATGAGCAAGGTGTCAGGAAAGACTGTAGTGTACAAGCAGATACCAGAGGCGGTATTTCGCTCGTTTCTGAGCCCTGGAAGGACTGACTACCTTGTTGATATGTACCTTTTCTTCGAGGATTTTGGCTACTATGGCCCAAGAACTCGAGAACTGGTTGAATGGACCGCGGCTCATGTTCAGGGCAAGCTGACAACTTTTGAGGAATATTTGACCGAGCACTCCTTGGATTTGCAGTGATCACGGGTTCGTCCTTGGACGGACTTTCATCGTATTTAGAGTGGTTTAAGAATATCCACCCTGTGACTAGTTTCTGTGTGTTGAAGATAAATCCACGCTGCATACACCACCAAATAGGTCCCGTGGCCCAGTTGGTTAAGGCATCGTGCTAATACAACTTCTCGTTGAAACGCGAGGATCGGCGGTTCGATCCCGTCCGGGACCATATTTATTGCCTCTATGGCCAAGTTGGTAAGGCGTAGCACTCGTAATGCTAAGATCGTCGGTTCAAATCCGACTGGAGGCATTTTTTGGTTCCCCATTAGCCTATCTTACTCATTCTCTATGCCCTAAAACGGAATAGAGAACCAATTTGAATCTCGGCAGATCTTAGATTTGGAATCGTAGTTTAAGCCTTGGAAGATCTCAGATTGGCCATCTCTCCGTACACGGCAGTGCCATAGAGAAGAGTCAAAGAGTGAAATGTGGAGTACAAAGTATATTTCTGAATCCGAGACTGGTTCCGGAACTTCCGGAGAACTCGGGAGCGGTTGCTTACCTCACCCCCTTGCGGTGAATCTACGGAATCTGGCAACTTAAATCATGTTGCCTGTGGTGTCTCTCGATACCTTTTCTTAGCTCATTATCACATGTGGATGCCGGACAGAGATAGTGCTACGGTAGTAATTTGGTCTTTTCAGTAGGTACCTAACCACGAGGCGTTTTGGCTTAGACCGCGACCGCCTGTGTGGGGATACGCCATCCGAGTCCAGCATCATGGATTCGCTACGAAGGGCAATATCGGATGCCAGGGATGGTGCTGGCACTGGTATAAGACACGCAAAAGCAATTTGGGCTAAACTGAGCACTGTACAGCGCGTTGCGGTTGTCGCGGGAGTTCTTGTGCTGGGCATCACCGCTATGTTGATACTAATCTACCACGCGGCCCTATTAGCTATGCTTGTGAGATTCTCTGATTGGTGGCGGGAGCTGAAATACGGGGGGATACTTCTATTCACGTTGCTACTAATAGTTGCATTCCCTCCGCTCATCGGCTATTCAACTCTTGCCAGTTTAGCGGGAATGGTGTACGGATTCCCAGGCGGATGGCCGATTCTGGCAGGTGGAACAGTGATTGGGAGCTTTCTCTCCTTTCTCACGTTTCGATATCTGCTGCATGACCGAGCGATGCGCTTGGCGTCAACCAGTACCAAGTTTGCGGCGCTAACCAGGACGTTGGAGCAAAGTAAATTCACACTGCTATGGCTCATTCGACTGTGTCCGTTGCCGTACTCGCTTTCTAATGGGGCGATTTCCTCCATTCCGTCGGTTAAACCGTGGCCATTTTTGGTTGCAACTGCATGCACCACTCCAAAGCTGTTGATTCATGTGTTTGTCGGCGATCGACTCACCAAGATGGGAACGGAGAAGGACACTGCGTCCAAGATTGTAGACGCCTTATCAATTCTGCTGGCCAGTTTAGCTGGGTTTGCTACCACTTACATTATCTACACTCGAACAATGGCCCTGGCACAAAAGATGGATACCGAGGACTATGCCGAACTTGAATCTACTTTTGATCAAGAATTTGAGCTCAGCTCGGATTCAGACGCAGAGCCTCTTGATGACGATGTTTGCCAAGATAAATAGCCATGAAACAGATAGAGACATTGCCTAGGTAAAAATGCATCAACATGATAGATATGAGACGGAAAATACTTATCCACGGTTAACAGCATCAGACCAGTTCTTGTCGCCAAGCTGAGCGATGAGCTGCTTTTTCACCGTGGATGGGACGCCGAAGCCCTTGAATGCAAAGGATGTGTAAAGTTGGATAGCGTCTGCACCAGCTTGCGCAAACTCAAGAGCATCGGCCCCGTTGGAAATGCCACCACAGCCAATGATGGTAATGTTGGGTCCCAAGTACTTACGTAGCGTCTTGAGCGCAGCTAGTGAAAAAGGCTTTACTGGGCGGCCGCTGAGACCGCCGACTTCGGTGACGAGGGGTGGTCCCGACTTAAGGGACTTGGGTCGCTGGATAGTGGTATTGGATACGATGACTCCATCCACTGCAGCGCCGGAAACAGCCGCCGCCACAGATTTAATTTCTTGCTCGCTCAGATCAGGAGCGATCTTGACAACAACCGGAGGGAGAATGGGCAAATCCAGGCCATCACGGGCCGAGACTACTGTCTCGAGTAGCTCAGTGAGCTTTTCCTCTTTCTGAAGATCCCGAAGTCCAGGGGTGTTTGGACTTGAAACATTGATGACCAGTACATCGGCGTATGGGCCAAACGCTTTGACGCCAGCGACATAGTCCTGCACTTCATCCCCGGTCTTGTTCTTTCCAAGGTTCACAGCAAGGGCGCGACCAGGTATCAAAGATCCAGTACCATGGGTATCGTAGTTGTAAACTCCATGCTGAGCGAGACGCTGTTTAAGACGAGCAAGAACGGCTGCATGGCCGTCGGAGTTGAAACCGTAACGATTGATGACAGCTTCATCCTTGTCTAGTCGAAACACCCGCGGCCGAGGATTTCCTGGCTGTGCAAGTGGTGTCACTGATCCTACTTCCACATAGCCAAAACCAAGACCGTACAGACCGTCAATTGCTTCGCCGTTCTTATCAAATCCCGCAGCGCATCCGATCGGATTTCGAATCTCAACTTGTCGCACTTTGGGGTTCTTTGCATTTTTAAAGAGAACTGTCCTTAATTGGCCCTTTGGATCATGCTTGTCGTCCCAGGACCTGCTTTGACTAGGAGCCAAGGCTGGAAATGCAAGAAGCTTTACAGCAGCCCGATGTGCCTGTTCACCGTCCAGTAATGCCCTTCCTAGGGGCATCAAAACGTACTCATGGAGCGAAGCCTCGGGGTTCTTGTAGTACCAGCCCAGGCCAATACCTCCTATACCGACAATCGTAGCCGCCGTGGTGGCTTTACGTCCCAGGTTTCTGAACATCATTTAGCAGACTCCTCCAATATCGTGCCATGGCTGAAATCTCGACGTTGGATCGTTCCGTACCCATATAAATCGCATATATGCAACATTTGTATCTACATTTCCTTGACGCGACAGAAACTCATGGCTATAGCAGTTGTAATTCAGATAGCATGTGGGAGACATCTGTTGGTTTGATTGAAATTATTGAGACATTTTCGTTGAGTCCAACTTCTGAGTTTCCTGTACTTGCTGCAAAATAAGAAACCAAGTCTCGCTTCCGGCGGGGCCACATTGTGCCCCATTTTCCGCAGCAGGTAGAACATGTGCTCTCTGGCAGTGTCTCAATTGCTATAGAGACGGACTTTGGCTCTAGGAGTCGAGTGATTTGGACTAATGCAAGATGGATGGACACCAAAAGTGTCGCATTTGGCAAGCAACAAACAACCAAATCTCGAGCCCCTGAAAAATATTATGTACGGCCCCACATCGCACCGTTGAGCTATCTGTAGTTAGCAACAGTCCGGAGGTTTATGGATAACACGATAATGGGAATGCTTGGTCAGCTCAGACCCATATCCTCAGATCTATACAGTGTTTATAGTACATCCCTCGGTAGGACTGCTAGGAAAAATTCAAAAACAACCGGGCAACGCAGGCGAACAAAACGCCTTACGTGCACGTGCAGTGAACCTGGAACACTCGACAGTTGCAAAAGAATGCCAAACGAAGGTGGTGATCGTGAACCTCGTACAAACAAGACCTGTATGTTTCTGAGATTTTTTTTTCATAACAGCAAAGTCGTTGAAGGCTCGTTTGACGGATGCACGCCTGTGCACGACGTTTTGCATTTGCAGCTTTAGTGCCCGTTGGACCCTGTAGTAGTGGTGCCTCCTGCGAGATTCACTAACGCGGGAAAGTCTTAGGCCGCTCGAGACTTGGCAGCCAACGTAGAAATGTGACGTGGTTGCGTACGGGCCAAATCAGCACGAAAGAAGACATCTAAGACATGCAACAACTTCGATAAGGACAAGGTGACATGCATTCCGATTAGTCGGTGGTCTACACTGATCTCCAGCAATTTAGATTTTACAGTCAGTGCTAGTTTTGTGAGACCCGAGGATTACAGATTGTAATAACTGTCGTGTCGTTTACAGTAGGTTCTGGAGAACGGAATGCCGCTGATTTTCTTCTGATTCAGACCTCATTGATGAACTATCACCCGTTTTGCTTCAGTACATGACTTGTCCTAAAAATCATCGTGCAGACATCGATCGAATATCAAAACACGAGATGGCACGATAAGATTAGAGTTTGGAGCTAGTGCCTCGCCGTTCCAAAACAGTCGACGAGGAAACAAAAACGCAAGCTACAGTAACTATGCGAGCTCTCACAGGCTCCCAGAGCATTGTCCACCGTCCCATCTCGCGATGGTTGGCATTACATCGTCATCGCGACCGTCTGCTGTGGCACGCAGCACAAGTGCCGGCCGCTGCGACTAACGCGTTCTGACCGCGTCGCACTAACTTAGTATTGGCCAGTTTGCGTCGACTAATAAAGTCACTTACAAGCTGTTGTCACCTCCATTATTTTGTCCACTTCAGTACTATTGTCAAACTTCAGATATCACTTAAAATCGCTCTTTCAATGCCGGCAAACCTAATCGTAGTGCCGGATAAAAAAGGCGTATACGTGCTGCGGCTCACGCTCGCCTTGCCGCTGCACTGTCTGGATCGTAGAAAGCAGCCAGTTCAAGACTCTAAAGTAGTTGAATGCGCTCGAACTGAGACTCACAATCTTCATCCCCAACATGGCCCCATTCATGCGGCCCCTCGAGCCCGCCTCTTACTTTCTGTCACAAGTGTGTTCGTGCCGCGTTGTAAATAGGGGGGAGCTGGTGAAATTGAAATGTGCGTGAAACGTGCAGCTCGCGTCTAACTGGGTTCCCGTTATGCCGAAATTCTGCGCTGTTGCCTGGGTTCCGTGAGGTATTTGGGAATTGAACGGCTGGCGCGCGCATTGTCGATCTTTCCACGCGACACGAACGTATGGGTTGTTATTCTGACGCTTTTCCCGAAGTTTGTAGTTGTCTCATAAGTCAAGTTTCGTTCCAGTACAAGGTGAGTGGCGCCAGCCTCTGCTTATTTCCTAAGGGTACGGTTAATGGAGGATAGCTAGCAGCTCTATAAGGGTGTTTGTCACGGTGTGGTGCGAAGAAGGGGGTGATGCTGCTTGAGGTCAAAGCAGTCGCTTGGATGATGGTTGTGTGGCACAATGCTATGAGGAGTTGCCGCTCTCTGATGCTGCTCGTCACCTTTAGTCTTTCGAGGCGTTGCTTTGACGTCAGCTATGAAGAGCCTTTTCGCTATTTTTTCCGACTCTGAATGTTTGCGTATGGTGCAGAGTTGAAATGCTTTTTGCAGCGATAGCAGTCCACCGGCTCGGTAAAAGAATACTCGAGCAAGGTAGTCGAGGAGTTTGGTAGTAGTGGTGTTTATTTGAGTTGATCCACCAGACTGCGGTGGATTGCATAGGTTCTTGATGTCGACACAAGAAACGGAAATGCTTGAATGCTGACATCAGGTCTGTGAAAGGAGGTGATTAGTGCTGTATTGGAGAACATCGTAATGCAGAACGAAATTGACGGAGTTGTACCACACCGGAATCTTGACCATGCATTTCCACCGTTCGCGCCAGGAGTACCCATGCGCTCTGTATACGAGCGGGCGGGGTTTCAAGTGAATCCGTTGTCGCCGCGGTTCGGTAGCGAAACGTCTCGGCCCAGCTCACGCGCATCGGGTCGTTCACGCAAGGGCACAATGGCATCTGATTCAGAGCGCAGGCTCCCACATTTAGCCATCATACCGCCTCCACAAAGTCCTCGACGCTTTGCTGGAGGTCCCATGTCGCCAATTTCCCCTGCCAGCACGGGCACACCGCGAAATGGGTATTTCAGTCCTATAGATACCAAGCCAGCCGCAGCGTTTGAAACAGATCGACCCACCGGCTCGAGCTCGACACCAATACGGTCAAATTTTGGACCAATGACTCCCGTTGATATGCCAGGAGACGTTATTGGTCACAAGTTTCCTATAACCGCGACCGCCACAACGACCTCTACCAAATATGGGCGAGAGCTTACTAGCAAGACAAATGACTTGAGCGAATGGGAACTTGCGCCGCCAGAGCCCTTGAATCCCCAACGATACTCGGCAGCCTCTTCTATTTATTCAAATAGAGAGGATCCAGTTGATGACTCGCCCATTGTTGACCAAGGCACGTTTGATAGTGGGCACATCAACTCCCAGGGTCGAGGTCTAGGCATCGATATGAATGCACCGCCGCCTCTCTCAGCTGATAGCACCGGCACATCTATGGCAGGCCTTTCGAGCCGCTCCAACAGTGATGCCCGCTCCTTGTACAGTCAAGTCACGAGCCCTTCAGTGAGCTCGGGCCGTAGGTCGAACCAGTCATCCGTGTCCAACGGGGGTAACAGTATCAACGGCCAATCGCGTAAAAGAATCAAGATGTGTAGGGGCTGTGGCGAGGTTATTGTTGGACGAGCCGTTGCATCTCGCGACGAAGGAGTATCTGGAAAATGGCACCGAGACTGCTTTCGATGCCACGCCTGTGGCAGCAATTTTGAAAGCGGCGAGTTTTACGCGCTCAACGACTGGCCATATTGTCAATCCTGTTATCATTACGAGAACGGCAGTTTGTGCCAAGGCTGTGGATTTGGTATCGAGGGCCAATGCCTTGAAGCCTATGTCCCCAGTGGTCGTCCTGTCAGGTATCACGAACATTGTCTAAGTTGTAGCGAGTGCGGTGTGCCCTTACAAGACGAACATTACTCGCTGAACGGTGCCGTATACTGTGCAATGCATGCGGGCGCGCTAGAAGATGTCTGCTTAGTGGAAAAGCGACGCACACGGCTAATGATGATGTAGGGGCATGGAATTCTCGGCGCTGGTTAACAAAAGAGTAACGAAAAGAAACGCTAGGATGAAAGGGGTCAAAAAGAAACCGACATCGTGAGGGGAATAGGATTGTCGGCCCTCTAACACACACAACACAGGCATATTTCGCGCATTGGCAACTGCCACAAGTTCTCACTTCCGCTGGAAGTGGCATGACATGTACCATACTACCCATTTGCTGGCAATAGACTAATAGACTGTCGGAGATGATAGTTCAACGACTTTGACACTGCTCAGACGTAATAATAGATTAATGATTTCAATCAAATCTTTGCTTGCATACACAACGGTGTGCGCATCACGTAGTTCGGCATATGCACACTAGCTTTGTTCAGCCGCACTGCCGTACGAGATTTTTTTGTGATCGCTTTTATCGGGTTTCCATGCGCGACTGAAACAACAAAAATATGGCCGAAGATCCAGTGAGAAAGTACCAGCGAGGTACTTTCAGACCACTGAGAAATGTCAAGGATGTGAAATTGAAGAACCAGCTGCGAATTCAGGATGAAAAGTTCAAGGAAGCCGCCAAATCCGCTGCGGGCACCGAGTACTTACTGCTGGAAAATAAAGGTCTCCTCGAACCAGAGAACGAACTTGAGAAGACCTACAAAGTCACTCAAGGAGAGATAAAGGAGTCTGTTGATGTATCGACTCAACGAAAAGGATTTGATCTCAAGCTGGACACCTTTGGGCCATACCATTGTGATTATTCCAGGACTGGAAACCACTTGTTGCTAGGGGGAAGAAAAGGTCACATTGCTGCATTTGACTGGAAACAAGGCAAGCTTTCTTGTGAGATCAATGTTAATGAAACTATACGAGCTATTAAGTGGCTCCAATCCGATAACGAGTTCTTTGCGGCTGCCCAAAAAAAATACATATTTGTTTATGACAAGCAAGGAGTGGAAGTTCACAAGCTCAAGCATCACATTGAAGCAACAAATCTCGAATATCTGCCATATCATTATTTGTTGTGTTCAGCGGGAAATACTGGCTTTATTAAATACCAGGACGTATCAACAGGCCAGCTGGTGGCTGAACTGAGAACTAAGCTGGGCCCGACTACCGCGTTGACTCAAAACCCGTGGAATGCAATTCTTCATGCTGGCCACGGAAACGGAACTGTGACTTTGTGGGCTCCAACTATGCACGAACCATTAGTAAAAATGCTCTGTACACGGGGTCCTGTGAGAGCACTCTCTGTTGATCGATCCGGCCGCTATATGGCGGCCGCTGGTGCCGACAAGAGCTTGAAAATTTGGGATATTCGAAACTACAAAGAACTGACTACTTATTACACACCCACGGCAGCCAACTCGCTGCACATATCAGAGACTGGGTTGCTAGCTGTAGGTTGGGGACCACATGTCCAAGTGTTCAAAGATGTCCTAGGGAAAGGCTTCAAGGCGCAATCTCCTTACATGAACCACTTGCTCCCAGGCTCGGAAGTTAGCTCAGTTCGGTTTTGTCCATTTGAGGATGTTCTTGGCGTTGGACACAAAGAAGGATTTAGCTCAGTTATTGTCCCTGGTTCTGGTGAAGCCAACTTCGACTCACTTGAAGTGAACCCCTATAGTGCTGCGACACGAATTGGTCGTCGTGAGACCGAAGTCCGCTCCCTTCTTACCAAACTTCAGCCCAGTATGATATCTCTTGATCCTGACGCCATTGGGCGCGTCAACGCTCGGGCTCATTCTGAGCGCCTAAATGCTGCTGCACTCGAAGCCGAGAATGAGAAGAAAGCGGCGGCTGACAAAGACAAGCTCGATCCGCGAGCACAGAACAAGGGTAAGAATTCTGCCATCAGGAAGTACCTCCGTAAAAAGACCGCCAACGTGATTGATCAGCGTCGACTGCGTATTGAGGCTGCTCTTGAGAAGGAGAAAAGCTTACGAAAACAACGTCACAGAGCTGTTAAGGGGCTCTCTGTGGAGAAGGAACCCTACGGCGCTGCTCTCAAACGTTTCAAATGACTCTTAACGACCTCGAAAACGCTCATGGTTTTAATATATTCATGCATTTTTATAACAACGTAACGAGTCCATCAATAACTGCATTAGATTTCAAGGATTCAATTTGCTACGTATACAAGATAGAATTTAAGTCTTGGTTTCCGTCTGCTTTCGGTAAGTGAAAGGCGCCGGTAGGGGAGCTTCATCTTCTTCATCATCGCCTTGGGAGTTTACCTGGCGGATAGTCTTGAAAAACTCCACAGGTTGGCCAGGGCTCTTATCTTTTACGACAACAACACCTCCAACGCCATGGAATTCCCTGATCGGATAGTACCGACCACTTGATGGGAAAGAAATATACTTCAGCTGGTTCGGAAGAACACGACTCATATTATCGATCTTGTAGATCTTCTTTCCGGTTTTGTCATCAATGTCGTTCTCGGAGTGAGCATCTACGTCCATCTTCTCGTTTTCGCCGCTCTTTTCATCCTTGGTATTTCGCTCAGCCTGCTTTTCGTTATCAGACTGCTCATCAATCTCAATACCGCTCTCTTCCTGCTTGGCTCTCTTCTTAGCATCGCTCGTTTTCTTGGCGCGTGACTTGGCTCGCATTGTCGTCGAGAGGATTGCTGTAACAAGCTTTTCCGGAGCCTTTTCGCTTTCCTCTTGAATCTTTGGAGGGTAGCCAAAGAGCTTGGGATTTACATCACAGTTGAGGTCCATGTAAGGTATTTTTAGGTCTTCGCGGACGCCAACAATAGTCGTGGGAGTAAACGCTAGCGACAAGAAATGGGCAACGGGGAACCAGTACCAGAACTGCACAAATACAGCGAGACCAACGACAGCTCGCATGTTGAGGTTGTCGGTCTGTGAATGCTCGAGTGCGATTGTAACGTTGCGACCGCCAGCGTCAATGATACCCTGAGCAAGAGCAGCTCCAAACTTGGCCATAGCATCTTCGTGCTTAGCAGAGACAACCTTGGCAAAATCTTGGTGCACCTTCTTGATCTTGGGGTTCATCTTTTCGTTCTGCTGGATAAGAATCATAGCCAGGGCTATCATGGAGCCTTGTCGCACAAAGTCAACTGGATCCTTCAACATTGGCTCCAGGAGGTCAATGGCATCACGTAAACCCGTGCCTGCGCAAGAAATACCAAGAGCCATAGCAGTACCATACCGCACATGAGGATTATGAGACTCTGATAGCAGTTCCACCATACGAGGCACTGCAGCGTGGTTACGAAGAAGAATAAATCCAAGGCCGATAACAGCGGCCCGTCGGACATCATCGCTCGCGTCCGAGACAGCAATGTGCAGGAGCTTCTTGATTGCCTTGTTGTTACCAGTACCCGCGTATGCAAGGGCAATGGTGAAGGCGCCACCGTATCGAAGTATGGGGTCCTGCTCTTCTATGAGTTGATGTATAATATCATCAGCCGACTCTTCTTTGGCAAAGTTCAACAAAGCAATACCAATGGCCAAGCTGCGAATAATCTTCTCATGCTGCGTATCATGAGCATACTGAAGCATTTCTGTCTGAGCCTCTTCGCGCTTTGATCCATGAGAGCCTAGCATAACAAGTCCCATGGCAAGACCAGCCGCTTCTCCAGCGACAGCGCTATCCGAGAATAAAACATTGCGGAGCGAGTCGTAGACGACTTCACTACCAGATCCCATTCCAGCAACGCCAACTCCCAGAGCGGCACCGTGGTAGACAACCTCGGCATCGCTTTGGTTGAGACCGGAACCCTCGGCAAGGTGCTCACTCAAGTAATCAATGACATCACTTCCGTGCCCGGCAAAGATGATTCCAAGCGCATAAAGAGAACCGCCTTGGGAATAACACGAACCATTGGAACCGGGGAGATACGGCTGGAGAATTCTGCGGCCCTGCGAAAGGTTACCTTGGTGAATCACGCCAAGCGCGGCAGTAGCAGAAAATTTGGTCCAGTTGGTCGCCTTTGAGAGCCAGTCCAAGTTGTTGCGAAAGAAGCTGTCGGCAGTAGTTCCAGCATGCAAAAACGCGTTCTGAAATGTGACGGCAGAATGGAACATAGAATTTCGTGCATCGAGCTGACTCTTTGTCTTAGCCAGGATGCTGAGATCGGCATTGTTCTGTTTCTGTAGGAAAGTAATGTTATAATCGCACGTAGGGACACCAGTAAGGATTTTGCATAGCTTAGTGTACTCAGACGCTTCGTTGGACGCAAAAGCCTCCTGGACCCTTTGAAGAAGTTCCTGAGATGCAGACGCCACGAGGTCGAAAGCCACCTGATAAGCAACAAGACGATCATCTGCACTACCGCCATTTAACAAATCTGTGAAAAGTCGGACGGCAATCTCGTAGTCATTCAGTTGAACAATAATCTTGGAAACAGCAAAGTAATCGGGAGCCTTAAGCTGCAGAATCAGCGTAACAAGCTTGCTGAGCGCTTCTGCGCGGAACTCTCGGTTCGATACAACGCCAATGAGGCAGTCAAGAACGTACTGTATCAGGTCCATAGAATCGTTCTCCGTGGACTTGCCGGGGCCAATCTGGTCGTTGAGGATCTTCAGAGTTATGTCAAGTCTTCTTGCCTCGAGCGAAACACCCAATGCCAATCTATAATCTCCGTTGTCTATACACTGCTTGAGCATACGCTCAGCAATTGCAACCAGCTTGGGATCAATTTCGCGAACCTCGGCTGGTAGCTCATCGCGCTGTGCATCAGGTGTGTCATGAAGCTGTTGGCTCAATGAAATATAATGACTTATGCACTTTGCTGCGGTTAGTACTTTCAAACTGGGCGATGAAAGGGAGAGCACGACACAGCCAAGCGATGCAAGCAAATGCCCCTGCTCGGTGGGCCAACTTTTATCCTGCACAAAGGGGAGAGGAACACACATACAGACTATTGTTTGAACGTATTCCGACTTTTGAGAAAGATCGAGTTTGTCACCAGCCACAAGGGCGTATTTCATGGACGCGTCAAATTCTCCTAGATTGTAATATACCTTTGACGCCACAAGGGCAGCCAATTGCGGGACAGGAAACTTGTCATCCTCATAGAGCTCCTCACTTTCGTTAGTACGCTGGTTCTATAACGATCCGGTGGCTCGAGCATCCAATCATGGCTTTCCCAGGTAGCCGCCATCCACACGCACAATGCCAAACGGATCCGTTGAGACATCCATCCATGCCAGGGAGTCAACAAGTAAATCAGGGCCCGAGCAAAACATTAATTGTCGCATTAGTTCCAGGGTAGTTGCTGGAACACTGGTCTTTTAGTACTTACATATCAGAGATGTGGTCGGCAATTTCAGCCCAGATTTGGTCGACATTCTCGTCAAGCGACTGCAGGGCATACGCCTTGAGTTCATAATCTGGTTCACTCAGAAGAGCCAGAATCGGCGATGTAGTTGCAAGCGCCATCGCACCGTCTATGCAGTTTGCCACTGAGGTTGGTGCTAATCGACTGTCTTGTGTCAACCAACACTAACAGGCTGACTATGGTCCTTCAGCGGTGAATAGGGTAACATCCAATCTAAAAGCCCCTAAAATACTAGGGTACGGAAGATACCATTACCGAGACCTTCGGAATATAGGCAGAGTCGTCGTTGCTAGAGTCTTTGTTGTCTTGCTTGGTTTGTAATTGCAAATAAAACTGTTAAAGTTGCATGATAGTAATCCGAGAAGTGTCTGAATAAGCAGCGGGGAGTCTCTCGTTTCCTGCCTAACCTGGCAAAGACAGTCAGCGGTAAAGACAGAGATTACGTTATTGAGACCCATCTAGAAGTTCCAAAATTGCAGTTGTTAAAGTTGAATCGTTTATAATAGGCGTTCTTATCAGAATCTTGTAGAACATCGTTGACATAATGCCGATCGCTTGTTTGGGCACAGACGTACGGCGGTGGCAACTGGTAAAGTGGCAACGGTTACAGGTCTTTGCACTTTAATGACGACCAAGTATCCCGTTAAGCTGTACGTCTACGATTTATCGCGGGGTTTAGCAAGCGATTTATCGTTCAATTTTCTAGGCGTTCAGTTGGGTATGTGTAATAGCATGAGCAGTATTTCGGAACTTTATCCATATGCCCAGTGACGCCAAACCAAATTGTTATTCGGCCATGAGTGGTGGCAATGCAGCGGTGTTCAACCAAGTGTGCGACAAACATGCTAACAGTAGACGGAATATGGCATACAAGCGTAGTCGCGTATGACATTGAGACGTATTTTGGTCATGGAATCCAACAAAGCATTCCCGGAAAGACACACCACGGCCACCCGCTGAAGGTTATAGACTTGGGGTTCACTGAGGTTCCTCCCGAGTTATTTTGCGAATTTCTGCAGGAAATTAGCGATAGCTTTTCTCACACATCATACGACTTGTTCGAAAACAACTGTAACCACTTTTCAAACGAGATTGCTCAATTCTTAGTCGGCGAGGAAATCCCGAAAGAAATCACTTCTCTACCTCAGACGGTACTACAAACTCCACTTGGTCAAATGATTCGACCGTTGCTAGCCCAGGCCATGGTACCGATAGTGACAGCGCCCACATCTAACCCAGCTGTAATGAGAAATGCTGAACAGAGATGAAGATACAAGTATTTTAATAGAGGACATTACAGCAGCGACAAATGGTCGCCAAATAGTCACCACATATCGCGGAAACCACTCATGAGGGTCCCATGGCCATTACAACCAGCCTTTTCACGCTCCATACTTGCCTCGGGCTCCCATGAACGGATTAACTCTATGCGATGTGGGCTGGATGGATGAGTAGAAAAAAACTCGGGTATCGAGCCACCGCCGAGTCGGCCGGCTGCTCGCTGCTCGTACTGGGTCATGCGCTCCCACACATGTACCGCTTCTGACGGGTTAAAGCAGGCTCGAGCCATCATAATGAGTCCAACATAGTCAGCCTCGCGCTCCATGGCTCGGCTTGCGGGCAACTGTAGCAGGCCGTTCATGAGCAGCCGATTGAGCGAATCACTACCGGTGATGGTATACATGAACAAACTGAGCAACATGTAAAAGGGAGCCTTAGACAGATTCTCGGCGGTATGCCGATTCACTTGATGCGCTGTTTCGTGTGCAAGTACTGTGGCAAGGCCATCGTCATTGCCACAAATCGGTAAAATGGACCGGAATACAAACACCTTGCCACCAGGTAACACGAACGCATTTGGTGGAGCACGGGGATCGTCAATTACATGGATCTCCCATTCGACGTCGTTAATTCCAGATACTGCAATGATTCGCTTCATGACCGAACGTACTCGTCTCGCATCTGGGTGCGAGTCAGGTATCACATATCGGCCGTACTGATTCATTGTTTCGGCATACCCTTGCCTTCCCACGTAGCTCTCGAGACGCTTGCCAATTATCATAAACCGCTTGCGTCCGCTAAAAGGCGCAGATTCCAAATTAGTAACGTAGACTACTCCTCCGACACCTGCAAATACACCGCCGACTTTCAACATCTTCTGCATATCCATCGAAGATGACTGACTGCCTTGAAACCCACGATAGGTTGCGTATCCTCGGGCAAAGCGGGATTTCCAAAACGCTCGTATCCCATCACTGAATTGGCGTCCCAAGCCATGTCGTAGCATTCTTGCTAGTGATCTCTGTGACGAGGTCGCAAGGCGGGTCGGGTGCCACTAATCAACTTTGGGGGTGCATGCATATGCATCGCCAGTTGAACAGCCCCTGCCCTATTCACTTTTAATTTAGGCTCCAACGCCACATACAATACTATTCTAACGGAAGAGCTAGCTAATTACCATGGGAAAAGCAGAGTTTGGTACACCCAAGTATGTCTCTAATCAGATGAAAGCAAAGGGTCTTCAGCGACTCAGATGGTATTGCCAGGTATGCGAGAAGCAGTGTCGAGATGAGAATGGGTTCAAATGCCATACTATGAGCGAGAGTCATTTGCGGCAGATGATGATCGTTGGCGAAGACCCGAAGCGGAAAATTGAGGAGTATTCTCAGAAATTTAAGCAAGATTTTCTGTACCTTCTTCGCACTGGACACGGCGAGAAGAAGATCAGCGCAAATCGCTTCTACCAGGAGTATATTCAGAACAAAAATCACATCCACATGAACGCAACAAAGTGGGTTACTCTCACAGAGTTTGTCAGGTTTCTAGGACGAAACGGAATCTGTAGGGTGAGTGAGGATGACAAGGATGGCCTGACAATCGCGTGGGTTGATAACTCGCCGGAGGCTATGGCTCGCCAGGAAGCGGCTCGAAAGAAAGAAAGGAGTGCTAAGAATGACGAGCTTACGTCAAAGACGATGCTGGATAAGCAGATAGAGACGGCTAAAATCGTTGTTGATGAGACTAGGCAAATGGACGTCCAGGCAGGTGAGCTCAAACGTTCAAACGAGGACGAGCCGGTTCAACTTGCGCTCGGCCAGCTGAAAACAAACGTGAAGGCAACCCCAGTTAAACAGAAAACAGGTAACGTGTTTGGCAAGTTACGCAGCGTTAAAGATAAGGCGCATGTCACTAAGCCAACTGCCCGTAAGGACCCCAAGCCATTGAATGCATTTGAGCGCGTTATGTTGAAAGACCAGACTCGGCACTAGAACCGGGAGCACGCAGCTGTCGTCATTTTACGTATTAATGAAGTAATGAGATCAATGAAAACTATTTGCATCTAAGGCACTATGTTACACCTACAAAGAAAAGTCAATCAAACATCTCTGGACGTTGGCAATGGCTCCATTGCAAATGTCGAGAGAAGTCCTCGACTTCAGTTATGACTCTAGAGAGAGCCATGAGTGTTCCAAAAACTTGTGAAACCGCATTTGCAAAGTGAACGCCCGGATTGCTCTGGTAAAAGGCAAGAACAATATTCGAAGATGCTCAACTTCTGCGGTAGAGAACAAAATCTTCAGCAACCTCCCAGCCGTTATATAGTTGAACCCTTGCCCTTTAGGGCTGGGAATTTACCCACTCGTAAACATTAGGGCTGCTCAATATGTAGCGCCAATTCTAGTGCCAACTGTGTAGATGCTGTTCACTGCTCAATCGCAGGTTTCAGCTAACGATTAGCTTTGTGCTTTAGCAAGACGCTGCAGAATGTGTAGAGCCAGTACGCAACTATTCACGAACGATGGTTTCATAGACTCTGACATGCACTGACTGGTCCTAGATAAACAATTGAGTAAGCTTTAAATGAGAGCAAGGCTGCTGTTCAACTGTCGTCCAAATAACCCAACTCCAACCACCCAGCCATCACATGCCGGTGCGGCTTTGCATCGCATTGATGATTTATGGTGATTCAGCAACTACTATCCGAGACGTCAGCCACCCGTCATGTGGGCCAGTCTCGAGGATCTACAGTAGTTCTCCGGCACGCCTGATTGCTATCCATAGCTAGAGAAATGACAGGAGAGTATCTATTGGGCAGAGCATTTGACTTCAAGTCTCGTGCTTTCGAAGCTCTTGGATATCCCGAGTCGGAGATTAGGCGTAATGCCGCCTTGCGCGAGACGGCGATTCGGCTCAATGTCGAGAAACAGAAGCAAGCACAAAGCTACGATGAGTGGCGGGAGGCATCGGAATCGCTTGACAGTATTTTGGGAAACGACGAATGGAAAGAAGCAGAAGAGAGTGACGTCTATGATTATAAGCTTGTTCGCGATCGGCTCGAACAGCTCCGAGACGCCCGTGAAGCCAGAGACCACGACACGTTGTTGTATCTAATACGGACTACACTTTCACGGAACCTTGGAAATATGGGAGACCCAATCTTGTATTCAAAGTGCTTTGCTGGAACTAAACGGCTTATCGAGGAATACATCTGCGAGTGCGAGCACTCATTACAGACGCTGATGCAGAGTGAAGATGTCGACGCTAACAAGTTGCTGAGTACGCTGATTCAGACACGAAAGGCATTTGGACGGACGGCGTTGGTACTTTCAGGTGGAAGCACATTTGGTGTGTTGCATATCGGAGTCTTACTAGAGCTGTTAAAGCAGGGCCTCCTGCCCCGCATAATTTCTGGTTCCTCTGCCGGCTCAATCTTTGCTTCAATAATATGCATGCACCATGACGACGAGTTAGAGGACTTGCTCCAGCTGTTAGACAATGATTTTGATATCTTTGACAAAACAGGCTCAGAGGAATCGAGGCTGATGCAGATACGACGATTCCTCAAGTATGGAACGCTCTTCGACAATAAGTATCTCACGCAGACATTACGGACAATCCTGGGTGACTTGACATTCCAAGAGGCCTACTATAGAACGCGACGCATATTGAATGTCACCGTCTCACCTAGCAGCATTCATGAAATGCCAAAGCTGCTCAACTATTTGACGGCTCCGAATGTACTCATATGGTCTGCGGTTGCTGCGTCTTGTAGCGTTCCATTTGTGTTTCCTTCATACGATATTCTTGCAAAGAATACAAGAACAGGCGAGCACTATTCGTGGGCGCCTGCGACCTTTATCGATGGATCTGTGGATAACGACTTGCCGACTGCGCGCCTGTCTGAGATGTTTAATGTCAACCACTTCATCGCCTGTCAAGTGAATCCACACGTCGTTCCATTTCTCAAGTTGACAGAGTCTATCACAACGTCGTACCATCAGAAAGACGCTCCATCGCGATGGCGTAAACTGTGGTATTTTTTCCAGGACCTCGCAGCTAACGAATTATCACACTTTTTCTTCTTATGCTCAGAGATGGGCGTTGCCAAAAACGTATCCTCGAAGATGAGGTCACTGCTTGCTCAAAAGTATTCAGGAGATATTACCATCTTGCCAGAGACGAAATGGTCCGAGATGCCGCTGCTGTTCAAGAACCCGACTTCTGAATTTCTGCACACGACGCAGCTACGAGGCGCAGCCGCAACATGGGACAAACTCGCCATTATTCGCAATCACTGCGCCATTGAGCTTGCACTTGACCGAGCGATTCATGCTCTGCGCACCAACATGATTCCAAAAGGCGCCGTTGGCAGAGACTCACAACACCTTGGCCATTCGAGACATCACCACCAACGTCGCAAGTCAGAGGAGATAATGCGCAGAAATCTGTTACGTAAAAGCTCGATGCAGGATGTCCGCGTTAAGAAGCATTGGTCGCCGTCACCACCAATGCTCTCAGCCAATAACTCTCACGTTAACCTTTACGCGCTGAATTCTGTTAATTTGGCAAGGTTTCGTGAGCAGTATTTACGCGATAGAGAAAAGGAGCAATTGGTAATAACAACCACTCGACCGACGACGGAGACGCTTGCAGGCAAGTGAAAGATTTGATGGTATTGGGAAATTTATAGAGGTGGAAGCTTATCGTGACTAGCGAACCGTTTTGCAAGCCTCGACTCTCTAGGTGAAAATTTTTCTTGCTTGAATTGGGAGAGTTCTGTATGCTCGATTTTCGGCTTGGATGCTGTACTTTTGTTGTCTGTTGCTAATTGACGAGGCGAGCGTTGCTTGTTCGTCCATGGTTGTCGACGCTGTGGATGGTACGAGCTTGGCTCTCTGCGGAATAGTGGCTTCAGTTCATCAAGATTTTGTATGCGAAAATGTGAAAGTTTTTTTATTTGGTCGACGGGGAGATCCTTAATATCTGACTCTGGAGATCCAAATCGTGACGTTAATAGGATCGAGTTCATAAATGGTACACTCTTTGGAACCGTATCAAGAATCGGGTCAGCACCTATGAAATAGGATACTGTACTCCGTTCCATGAGGCCCTGATCCAAAGCAGCCGCCTCGAATAGTTGCGGCTGTGGTTTATAAAATCCGTGATCCCAAGCGTTATACACAGGCACATTTGACAAAGAAATGCGCGCTTTAATAGTTGATAATTTTCGGTCAATTGCTTTAAGAGCCGTTGCCAAATACGGGCCCGAGTTCGCGATGATTCCAAAAGGAACTCCATGATCTTTGAGCACCTCTAGTAGCCTTAAGCTATCTCTAGGTAGCTCATATTTGTTTGCATTCACATATTCGCGGAAAAAAATGTGCTTTAATTTGGCATACACCTCACGGTCATTTTCCCATGCACTTGTCCAAGGATTGATGACGCTGTCTATCAAACTGTAAATCGCCTTTTCGTAATGGTCAAGGGGATTATCAAGCGGAATACCCTCTTTTATGGGCCAATAAAGTTGCCTTAGGAATCTTTCGCTGCGTATCTTTTCGTCCCACAAGTTATCCAGATGCCCCACGGCCATGACCTGCACACCCAGCTTCTTGGCAGCCCGTGAGATGATTGTCCCGGCAGTTTGTAATGGTCTCACAAGCACCTGGTCGCTGAACCACACAAATCCTGGCTCACCTGGTTGGGTGACATATCGAGGAACACGGTTTCTTGTCAGGACATCGAGGGCAGAGTGAGAATCATAGGTCCTTCGATAACTAGCGTTATGTTCCCTTTTTGACGAGTAGTGCGCCCTGCTTGCTACTACAAAACCTCTTGAGAATTTATCACACCGTGCAGATCCTTTTAACATGAGACCTAGCGACAAATGGCCCTGTTTGTCCCTTCGTCACAGCGACATGGCGTTGGTATTTCCGCGGATGCGCTGTATTTTAATAATTGATAATGACTCGTACTAAAACATTAAGATTAATTTGTGAGGTTCACGCTGCGCATTCTCGGCACTTTTGCATTCTCCGGGGTCCAGTGGATAGTAATTGCAAGGAATATGCCGCGGGATCCCCTCATAGGCATCGTTGGCAAGCCATCAAGTGGGAAATCCACGACGTAAGTCGCAGATCAACCGAGTATAGTGTCTTCGACCCGGCTAACGTTAGATTGAACAGTAAGTGAAGTGAGAAATGCCCAGCGTGATCACAACTGACAAAAAGGTTTGACTGATGCTTCAGCAAAAACCGGCTCTTTTCCATTCACAACGATTGACCCTAACAAGGCCACTGGATATTTGCAAGTGGACTGCGCTTGTTCTCGCTACGGGCTCCAAGACAAATGTAAACCAAACTATGGCTGGTGTAAAGACGGACGGCGGTTTGTGCCTATTATGTTACTGGATGTAGCTGGTCTAGTTCCCGGAGCACACGAGGGTAGAGGTCTTGGCAACAAGTTTTTGGACGATTTGCGACACGCCGATGCTTTGATACACGTTGTAGATGCGTCAGGCACC
>JAJLWU010000080.1:0-31157 GCA_030570855.1 Tardiomyces digboiensis | reverse complement strand
TTAACATTCTGCTGGGCCTGGATCTTCTCATCTTCAGACCAAGTGCGGCCACGGAGCGTTCTTCTGGCATGGGCGAGAAAGCCCGGGCCAACTGGTTCGATCGTTCGCTTGACCGGCGACGAGAAAGTGCTGATTGCCTCAAACGACTCGGTGGCAGACCATCCGTCAGGCAGTACTGGCAAAGTAGCAGCCATTTTTGTCAGTATTGTTAAGAATAGTCGGCTAGTCAGCTAATTTTTTTAAGCGTCAACACCTTTTTTTCGCAACGCAAATTACCTTGCCCTAAAATTTTCCACCTTCTCATTTGCATATCTAGAAGTGCTTATGCATAGAACTGGCCCGAATCTCCAGCTGTATTAGCATTGTCGAGTCGTCGGTGACCATGAGCAAGAGCTTTGCGGTCAAGGATCTTGCACTGTTTGGCAACCACAATGTTATACCCGATAGAGGTGGTGTTTTAACTGCTATTACCCATCGGGTGCCGACGTCGCCCGTTTGGTTTATCGATAGCATTGCTCAAAAAGTTCTACAAGAAGGAGGGGCTGCAATTGTAGCAACATTTGTTCATCGAAAATCTGTTCATTTGAAAGGAATCAAACGGGGGTCTGATGTAGATACGACTCGACTACAAATATTAGACTTGTCGGATAAGCTATTTTCGCGGGAAACCAATGGAGGATTCAGAACAGCACCCGGAGATATCCTACTTGGTGAAATAGCAAAACATATGCCAGAATCTAACGAGAAATGTATTGTTATCATTGAGGGGCTCGACATTGTCGTCGGGAGCGGGATGTGGGATGCATTGACAGCTCGGTCATTCGTTATCGACGTTGGCCGGGCAGCCTCCGCAGGAACGTTTGTAACCTGCCATGTCGACAGTGAGTTTGTTCATAGCGAATCGCTGATATCAGAGGAGCATTTGAAGTTTGCTACGTCATTGCTACACCTGGCTGCGTGTGTAGTAGACTTGGCGCCGCTCTCGACCGGGCGTGCACATGACGTGACCGGAGTTCTTCGTGTTTCACGAGGTCCTAGAATTTCCTCTTCCTCTGAGGACAGCCAGGTTTCAGAGGGCGAATACCTTTACCATGTTGGCGATTCGATAAAGCTGTTTTACAGGTGACAGGTGAGTCTACCCTACCAAAGGCTGGGCTAGATCGAGGGCAAAGTAACGCAAATACCAATTCCAAGGCTGGTCCTTACGGGAATCATGAAATAGGAGTGTATTAAAACACAATGAATTCCTAGACAGTTTATAAAACAGTCTATGAGGAGATTTTCCTATAAATATTGTCGAGTGCAATCTCAATAGCGCAGCGAGCCCAAATGATGGCCATCATTGGCCACACGCCTTGCTCACCAACTTGTATCCAGTAGTCGACTTTCTCTTTGATGTTATGAGAATCAAATACTTTTCCAAAGTCGCGCAAAAGCTGGGGCTCAGGAACAACCGCAACTTGGAACCCCCCAGGTATGTCCTCATCCACAAAGATCCGCTGGACGGCCACGGGTAGCAGTCCTGTTTCTGTTAATTGGGCCACGCGATGCTGAACTTCAAGTCTGATTAACTTAAGCATTCGCATTCCCCAGTTGCGATGGCCCCTGTGCTTGAAATCGGACAACAGAAGCGGCGCGAAGTATGGGCGAGTCAGCGAAACAATGAAGCAGTTGACATTAAAAAGTTCTGAAAGTCTGGTATATGGCGACTCGCGTGGCGACAGGTACACGGTGGCATTGGAGGGAAGATAATCAACATTTTCCCGTAGGTACGGAACAATCTCGCCTCTGTGATTCTTTGCCAATATCTCGACCTTACCAGGCAAGATCCCGGTACCGATACTAGCACGAATTGCAGTCCATACTATAACATTTGGCGTTGTGAGGTAGTTCATCAGCCGCGGAAGCTCCAGTGCCCTCTGCTCGTCCTTCGGACCCGGCTTGGGTGTAACTGTGATATTGAGCACCTTTTCAGAAATGAGATATGCGTCCTCAAATGTCATGTTACCAAGTCTCGTTCGAACATACTGCTCAAAAAGCATTATTTCAGGGGGGTAAAGTGAAGAAATAACCCCTTCAAAAACCGATCCGAACGAACTGTACTCCTTGCTTAGTGGGGGCAATTCAGAAGATATCTTGTCAATGGTGCTGATAAGTTCCGAGTCGGGGACAGAACAAGCGAGCGCAGCTACCATGGCGCCCACTGTCGCACCGGACAATATCTGAGGCAAGAGGCCATTTTCGTGAAGAGCCTTGACGGTTCCAATATGGCAGAGCCCAAAGAGAGAGCCCCCGTGTAACACTAGGGCAGAACGGCCAAAGCTCTGGCGTGTATCATGAAAAAAGTCTAGTCTCTGTTGCTCGGGCATGCCAAGCTTCTCAATCGGGGTTTCGTCAATATATATTAGCCCACTAATAACCTCGTTGATGTAATCTTCTATTAGAAGCTTTGTTCCCGCGTAAGCTCTATTGTACAGCGAATTTGATCCCAAGGAGCCCAAGTTACGCAACAGCCCAGACCGTAGAAGGCTCACCAGCGACTTGACATCCCCTTCCTTGCGTGCCTCTATTAGTCTCTTAAACCTCCCAGCTATGAGTTTGTAATCATAATGTTTGCTTGCTGGATTCTGCCGCCAAATGTCATTTCCCAGCACTATATCCAGTTTTCCTGCTATCGTTTCCCAGTCGTGGAATGTCTTAGCCTGCTGTAATTCCTGTACCAGTATCGTCTTTTCATCCTTACGAGTCAAATGGGCTAATATCCTCTGCAGTTAGCACAATTCCTGGCTCATATTGGCGTATCTACTTACGTTCTTCCAGAACCAAAGAACGTCAACGACGAGTTCAATCCAGGCAACAATGAGCCAATAAAAGGTATCCTTGCAGCGCTGGACGAGCCGTCGAGGCGAAACATACCGACGGCTTCCCATGTGAAAGGTCCCCTGCCAGATATCAGTCAAGCTTCCTCTTGTCGCCGGGACGCCTCGGATCGATATAGGGCGGGCTAGATAAAAGATTGGGTAAGGTTTGCCATCGCATGTGATGAAGGGCTGGGGGGTATGCATGGAACCATGCGCAAATCTATCTTATACGATGTCTTCTACGATTTAGAGCGGTGGAGACACCTACATTTTGGCCAAAATTCATTTAATATAAAAATTCAAGGTATAAAAGTAATAAAAATGTAAAGGCATATTGCCCTCTAGGTGATAACGCAGGTGTTGGCCCAAACCCATTCTAACGTTAGAAGATGTGAAAAGTGAAGAGGCATCGGTCAATATCGTGAACCGTACCGGGTTCATCAGCAGCAAGGGTCGCAGGTACGCTGTTGTTGAGATTATCTTTGCTCATGGCTTGTAGACTGTTGTAGTACAAGGCAGACACAATTAGGCCCTTTATATATTTAGAGGAAAACGATAGCCTCCCGTTTGATTGTCACAGCCTGATACCATTGACTATCCCAATTTGGATAGACAATGATCCATGATCCCTGTCGACGCCCCAATTGAGATAGTCAATGGTGAGTGCGCTCATGTGGCATCTATTAGAAGAACGCGCACAAAGCGCAGAACTAAGAAATGACAAAACCGATAATCGCTTACCAGCGCAATACATGCACACTTAAAGTAATGAAGCGACAGGTCATTTTTTACCGGTGGAATAAACGCGGATTGGAGTAATGATGGAGTGTGGCTCATGCATTGAGTGCATTACTCAAGCCCAAACAGGAATGACAATGGCATACCCGTGGCGCGTGGGCTGGTGGTTTATCAATTAGGAGTCACTCAAAGTTCAACGAGTTATTTCAGAGTTCCTCAACGGGCGTCGCGATTATGAAAGTAAAAAAAAAAAGCTCCCCCACAGGGGCTCGAACCCTGGACCGTTCGGTCGGCTTTTTAAGCAAACACCATAAAAGCCGAACGCTCTACCAACTGAGCTATAGGGGACGCATCGTAACGTCATTTGACAAGTAAAATTCCAAGGCATTGCCGTAATCATAATTGTGTTTCAAACGTCATCAGTCGGCACCTTTTGGCTTGGGCGTGGAATCGAAACCCAGCACTTTGGCTATTGTACTAAACTGCCAGCTACCATGGCGTATCAGTATAACATATGTGCGTAGCTAATTGTTTCTCTCCTATAAACTAAGATGTGCACGTAATGTGTCCCGCAGCGCCAGATGGATGTCTTACTTTAGAAATTTACGAGTTAACAGCTGCCACCGGCCCTCTATCTGCAACGGCAGCCGTATCGCACTATTGTAGATTTCTTCTTAATAGCCAATGCGCAAAATATGCAGCAGCTCGCACTGAGCATAAAAGGGCTCGCAGCTGCAGAGGAGCGAATTCTCAAGACGTATGAGAGTTGAACTATGGTAGTGAATTTCGAAGTTCGATTCAAATTCTGGGTCTTGGGTCGGTATCCCTTTTATGGATGTTGGACGTATACATTAGAGTAGTCCTGCTGAAGGTACACACTGCGAGCTAGATTTAACTTTAAACCTGTGCTGCGGCTCATATTGCTCAACGCACATAAGTTAAACGTGAGCTAGTTGGTGCATTCCACCCTTTTGACGGTACGAAATTCGAACACTATAGGTAGTTTCTGTGGATCAATTGGACCCCATTGACATCCAGATCTATACGGGGCCGCTGTGTCTAACCGTCTGAAATAAGCGACTGAGGTTGTTAAATTTGCCGCACGATTCCCTGTTTTAAGTGAATCTGCTCGCTCGCCGTGCGCAATTTAGCCTGGTGCTCGCTTATAACTAGCTCGAGTCAAGAGAAGAGACCAATCGTTCTTATCTGAAGAATTTGTCCATTTTGTTGAGTTTGCCCGAGACATCAAGCGCAATGTCCTCTGTATCTTTTATGATCATGTCCACGATGTCTTCGGGCATGACTACAGCTATGGCCATGACCACCGCCAGTAGCATGGATATGAGCAGCACGAGCTCCATGGATATGAGTGGCATGAGTATGAGCGGCATGATGTCGATTCCAGCGACCGCAACGTCGGCTGCTGCCTCTGCGTCTTCTACGACCATGAGCATGAGCGGAATGGATATGGGAAGCGGGTCAACTTCTTGCAAGATCTCGGTATGTTTATTTTCTCGATTGAAGCTTGCTATGCCGTTGTTTGCTCTGAAATGCCTATCAAGTGCAATACACTTGGTGGCCCGGCTCCTTTTTACGCGTTAAAGTGCTAACAGCAGATGACCTGGAACTGGTACACAATTAATGCATGCTTTTTGTCACAGGGATGGCACATCACTTCGTCAGGAATGTTTGCCGGGTCATGCATCGGAGTCATTGGCCTCGTAATTGCACTCGAGTTTGTGCGCCGAGCTCACCGCGAGTATGATGCTCTGATTCTGAACCAATGGAGATCCAAGATGGAGAGCCTTCGAAATTCAGGTGACGAAACAGAGAAACAAAGGGCGACTAATGTTTACGTCATGGGCTTGTCTCGTCAGGGCCGCCCCACGTTTTACCCCAGCATCTGGCAACAGGCCATCAGGGCCCTCTTTTACGCTGCTGAGGTCGGGGCCGCCTACATCACCATGTTACTTATCATGTCCTACAATGGCTACATCTTCTTCTGCATTTTGATCGGCTACCTAATCGGCTACTTCCTGTTCAGCACAGATACGGTCCATGATTCCATAAGTGACGAGGCAGTAACTTCACAGTGCTGCTAAATTAGCTTACTCTATTCCAAAATTAATGACCTTCCCTCATTTTCTAGGATATCTCAAGTCGATACCGAATGGGGAAACAACTAACATTCCAGCTAACAGGGCCAATTCTAATTATCCACTGTACACGAATAGCATGTAGATCAGTAAAAATTCTCTAGAAAGTGAGGGATGTCAATTAGTTAGATTATAAAGGGCCAAATCAATAATTCTTGAGAAGAACCAAATACTCCTACAACGCTTGAAATAGGAGTGCCAGATTTTCGGAAAGTCATCGTGATCGTAACTAATTTATAATATCTGTAATTTCAAATTGTTAGTTTCGAGACTCGGGAAACTGACTCTCCAAGCATCTGTTAGATGCTGACAGGAGTGTGTCTTCATAGGACCTGTGGATTCAGGTTGCTCCATAGTGTTGTAGAACAGCTACATAATGGCAGACTACCGAGCTGGGGCCTGGTCCGAATAGTCGGGCAGTCCTGCTTCCAGGCCAAGCATTTAACGACGGATCGAATATGTGTTAATGACGCTCCAGGGGAGCGGACACCTGTGGATGAACGGCTTATTGGATTATTACAGAAGGATAAGGAAAAAACGGAAGAGACAACTCGGGGCAACTTTAGGAAAAGGCAATATGGCGGCAAGCAAATATGGCATAGGTGGTACTTCACTTGCGACAAGAATGTACACGAACACTTCAGGCTGACACTTTTTTTGTTGGGGAAGTTGGTAAGTTTGCATGACAGGGCAATGTTGCGAATCGCAGCCAATCTTGAAGCTGGTCGTGTCGACCAAGCCTTGGTTGCTTGGGTGGAGCTAAGTCGAGGATTGGAGCAATATCAGAACGACTTTGATCCGCAGAAAAGTGAGAAGCTAGATGATAATATTGGTACATTCAACTCTCATGGATTGCAGCAGCTCGTCATGCAATTAACAACGCTAGACAATAACTCTTTTGTCAAATTTTGGACCAAAGTGTCGGTGTCGGCGACGCCGCTTGTCATAGAACTTATTCCGCTTGTTATCAGACATTGTGGGTCTAATGATCGCGCCGAGGTCCTACTTGAATTCATGTGTGAAAACCGGGTTCCATCCCGCTCTTATGACAAAGGTCTGGTACTTGGTTTAAACGCTCTTCTGTGGCGATATATGGTCTACAACCATACCCGAGATGACGTATCCTACGAGCACATTAACCGGTGCCTGGAAACTTTTGCTGGTCGTATTCCTTTCAGATTCGTTCCTGCTGTTGCCCATGGGTTTTCCAAAGTGGTTCCGTACTACGGGATGCCGAGGGTGTTCAAAGCTCTTGTCAAAGGTAATGCGTCTCTCGGCTCAAAACACCTATTCAAGTTCTTGCGGTCGACTTATTTTACTACCCAATTAGGCAAGGAGCGCGTTCTGGCGCACGCGGAAATTGGAAGCTACAGTTATGAAATGTACAGATATCTCTTGAAACGACTAGCCGTCGAAAAAGACGAAATGAGAACCGTCGGTGTATTGGAAACGATCTTAGAAAAAGCACCAAATCGAACAGAAGTATATAAGAGTCTTCTGCAGCGGGTTATTGAACTCGATCACATGGGCGTCGCCGCGGGCATCTTTGAAAACATGCTGTCCAAAGGGCTCGTTCCGGACAAGAAAATTCTCATGCTGTTATTTCGAGGTTTCAGCCGTCACGGTCATGAGGATAATTGCATCGAAGTACTAGAGACGCTAGTCGATCAACCTGGAGTCTTGAATAAGTATGTTCGCTCAGAGATTCTATGGGCATTTTGCCAGACATATTCACCCACAGTGGTTGCAGAACTCTACGGGAGCCTGGTATCTTCGGATCACCTTATTGCTCTCCACCTCGACAAAGTTTTGCAGAGCCCTGCTGTTGCTGCTCTGTGGGACGAACGTCGGCCGTCGGTAGACCTGAGTGGCGCTAAAGGTGAAGTCGACTTTGGGAATTTCGAGGACTTCGAAGCTTGCCTGAATGTAGTCTACTATTCTCTACTGCGCCACATTACTGATGAGAGGACCATAGTGCACCTTTATGACGCATACAAGCGCTTCGTACTCTCCCATCGGGCAAGGCCCCGTTCTTTTGTCGTTGACCGCTTTGTGCATAGTCTCTGCGAGTTGAGCACATCTCCAACTGCTGTCGATACTGCGTATGCGCTCTTCGTTGATGCGATATCCAGCCTCAAATTCAGCAATGGAATGAAGGGGGAGAGCAGACTGCTATCTGCGAAGTGGCTATGTCACGCTTTGGCTACCCGCGACATTGAGCGAGCAAGGACGCTTATTGACATGATTGTGGAAGCTCGTTATCCGCTTCAATCTCAGTACCTTGTTCCGATTATTCTCCGATATTTAAATGACGGCCGGCGATCTGAAGCTCTCAAGTGGTACAACTACGGACGCTCATATGGGCTCGATTTTAAGAACTCCCTAATACAGAACTTGGCAAAAAATCAGCACTTCGCCGAGATCGAGAGCGTTGGTGTTCCTGCATTGTGACAAAGCGTTTAACCATTTGTCTAACTGTACATATTATTCTAGATAAGGCATTCCTTAAGTTTTGGCAATTGCTTGTACCCTCCATTAATCTCGTTAACATTTTTTAGCTTAATGTACTATTACCCGAGGTAAGCGCCACCTGCAAGACAAAGATTACGGTGGGTGAACTGTACCTTGTATACAGGGGTCCGCTTGGTGTGGAAGACGGCCAGGTGGTCGGGAGTAGCGACAATTTCTCGCTTTTTGCGGCCGTCACTGTCAGCTACTGGTGCATCTACTGATTTAGCTTGACCGTTTGTAAAAGGCTCAGGCTCGGATAGTGCGTCAATGGTTCCCTTTTTCACGTCCCAGACGCGAACGGATTTGTCGGCACCAGCACTAACGAGAATGCTGCCTTCTCTCGAGAAAGCTAGCGAGTAGATTGATGCGCGTCCGTGACCCTTCATAGTCTTGAGTCGGCGACCAGAACCAATGTCCCACACGTTGATGATAGAATCTTCGCCGGCAGTCGCAAGCCATCTTCCATCTGGCGAAACTGCGAGTGCATTGACGGCGCCAGTGTGGCCGATAAACACCCTGACGCTACTGCCCTTGTTCACATCCCACATGCGTACTGTCTTGTCGGATGAGCCGGTGAATACATACATACCGTTGGGGTGGAATGTAACTGTATCGACATCACTCAAATGCCCAGCGAAAATTCGCAGCGGATAGACATGGTCACAAGACCACAATCTAGCAGTCTGGTCATGAGAGGCGGTAGCAAAATAGTGGCCGAATGGCCCAAAAGCTACATCCCAGACCGGGTGGTTGTGGCCCTTGTACGACACCAGCGCCGTGTACGTATCTAATGACCATAGGCGGACCGTCTCATCCGCGCTACTAGACAGCAAATATTTGCTATCGGGCGCAAAGGACAGTCCGTACACAGGACCAGAATGTCCTATTAACCGACGGCATTTACTTGGCTCGTCGCCTTTGAGCACCGACTCTAGAGGCTCTCCTTTGAGAGACCAGATTTTTACAAACGAGTCGGCAAATCCACCAGCCACAAGAGAGGCATCATCGGAAAACGCAATGCTGTTAAGCTCTTCGTGGGTATTGTGGAACGTGTACATGCAGACGCTGGGCAACGAGCTCTGCTTTGCCGATAGCGTTATCCTTTCTTTATCGTCAATGATCCGTCGTACTTCTTCATCCACGTCGAGAGGCCGATATTTAGGAAGTGGAAGTAGCTCTCGCGTCGGCGCATCTGTGTCTTCTTGTTTGATTCGCAGCCTGAACTCATCGCCAAGATCTTTGTCCTGTTGATCAAGAGTTGCCTGGACCTCGCTCTGAAAGTCTGGATCCATAGGCATACGGCCAAGTTTGACACTAGAAGAATTAAATGCGTCAAGCTGCTGTTCGCCGCTAAGCCCAGGAAATCCCTCGTCAGGATCCAGAACTCGTTCGCTGTCGTTGAGACCTGGTCGCGTACTCGTTACTAAAGTCTTTATGTGTTGGTTGAGCAAACGGATAATAATCGCGCCACCGTGTCCCTCATTCTCGTGCAAAAAGTATAGAAGTAAATCGAAGGTCGTCCGTGAAACTTTTACGCGATATTCTTTGGTTCGAAACATTTTGGCAAGCTCATTTTCTTCCACATGGCTTGGCAATGAGATGGCCTCCAGCTGCCGTAACTCATGCTGGTGAAGTGTCATATGATCTTCGGCATTCTCCTCGAAAAAGTCTTTGGCAGTCGTAACATGATTTCTGGCAATGAGCTCCAGAAAGATATGGACAAATATTGGATACAGGATTCGGCGCAATTCTGGCTTGTACAGATCCAATGAGTTTTCTGTCCAGTCTTTAACCGCCGAGTATGCACTAACATACAAATTAGGGTCCTCTACCCGCTGCTGCTGTTGTTGTTGCTGTTGTTGTTGGGCAGTACCATATTGGTATGGCGTTCCGGGGCGAGATCCTGGCGTCGCTCCTGGACGTGCAGCCATCTGCCCCGCTTGAACTCCCGTGTTTGATCCCACTTGCGGCGTAGGAGTCCGGGAACTCTCCATGCGGAGCATCGCCTCGGTCTTGGTATATCCCTTTTTGTTCAAGTACTCTAGTACAATTCTGTTCAAGTCAGCGACCGCGAGCGTGTTCTGCTGCGGTTGCGCAGGCGATTGTTGCGCCGGCCTTTGGTCTCCGACATTTTGCGCTCCTCCTTGATTCATTTCGTCCGGGAGCGGTTGCGCTTTAAATAATGTCTGTGGTATGAAAGTTGAAGTGTATCACTTCAACATTGTTACGTAATTACGTACTAAGCTATGCCAGGATTGAGCATAACGTAGATCCCATGTGAGTTGGAAAACACAGGGTAATTTGACACTTCTTTTTCTGCTGCCTTGACTCGGACAACGCTACAACACTGAGCTTTGAAAAATTTAACTAAAAAATATTCCTGACCATTTAGAAGCTTGCAACAAGTACGAGCATTATGATCAGTAGAAGCGCAACGACTACAGTGCCGTTGTGGTTGATGGATTGCGTCCGGTCGATGGAGTGCCTCTGACACCTGGTTGCCGTTTTGAGCGGCCGTAGGTCCAGTATTGGCAAGATTTTGAAGCATCTCGCGATCCATAACAGGACTCACATGAATGAATGTTGGCGTACGTGTGTTATTTCGCGCATTAGCCTCTTGTAAAGCCTTCTCTGTTTCATGATGCTGAGCGAAATTCACAATCTTGTTGACAGCTTCATGGATTGGCATTGGGGAACTCTCCTGATGCAGACAATATTTCTTTGACAAGAGTTCTCTGCAGCTCTGATTCTTTGAGATTTGTTGGCGTCTTGGATGCCCACATTCGTTCCGGGCTCGATGGTGGAGTCAGAGTCCTCAGTGTCAGAGATAGACGACTCAACACATGCCCTGAATCAAATGGTACCAGTCCAGTGCTTCTGAAGCCACTCTTGATGTTCGCTTCCGTTATAGCAGCTTTATGAGCCTCCTTAGAGCCAAAAGGAACGCTTCCTTAGAAATCTGTCTCATATGCGCTCTCATGCAGAGTCCGATCTGTTGGCGTTCTTTAGTGGCCCGAAACAGCTAACATCAAGAGGTTGCAAGATGTGTGAAGAGTGTGCTGGCATCAGAGTGGAAGTATTCGATTATCGTGGCAATACAGCATGGAATCTGCAGAGGAATGGCTAGCGTGCCCATCCAAAATAAGCAGAGTGGTAGGTCTCTTTTGTGCGAGGTCTTGTATACCGGTCGAAATGCTTAATCCATTCGAGACTGAGTTCGTTTGTAGTCCAGCCATTTTTGCTTACTGCAATCTTCCAGTCGTGCGGGAGTTCATCGTACCAAGTGTCTTTATGCCATGTTGCGGCGAATATGATGAACGGCGGCACGACGTATCCCTGTGCCCCAATGCATTCGGTGATGTGGCCCATTGTCTATTCCCTGGTTGAACTGCTTTGGGGAGAATTATGGTACTTGCACTAGTGACAACCTTATGCGACGCCATAACCCCCATAGTAAAACCAGTCTCGTCAAAGTTATAAATGTAAATGTCGTCATCGATAGTGCCGAACTCAACTAAGGTATCTTTCACGCGATTGAACCACTCTCTAATGACCTTGGGGTTCTCCGAAAGTGCTCTCCTATACCTCGTACTTGCGCGTAAACATAGATTTGAGCTCGTCACGGCGGCGTACAAATGAGCTGACCCAATTTTTACCAACTTTTTCACCAGAGCTTTGGGCAAGCAGCACGTCGGCCATATCCTGTACATATCGAGGTTTTGGCGGGAATCCACGCGCGTTCAAATATAAAATATACTTTATTAGGGCATCTTCTTGCCTTTCACTAAGTTCGAGACTTAGGCATCGTGTCGGACTTAGCTGCCATGCCATTTAGTCGGTTAGCGCCGGTTTGCGTTTCTCTCTATCCAGAGATTTTCTGCTGATTGTACGAGCCATACAATGTTTTATGGAAGTTGAAAGTTGACGCGTCGAGTTTGGTATGAAAGTGTCAAATTACCCTGTGGTGTCCAACTCACATGGGATCTATATTGCCTTTAATATTCATCACAAGCTTCTATTGGCTAAATCAAGCGTTCGCATTAGAGGACCGAGGCTTTTTCTTCGATTCCTCTTCAGCTTTCTCGGCTTCTATGTCCGATACATATGTTGCAAGAACATCGGCAGCTAGGAACTCAACCTCATTACCTGGGGTCATAATAGCAATTTCGATGTTCTTGGCGCCTGTCTGCACAACCTCAAGTAGCGACTTGATGGCAAGCTTAACAGTCTGTTCGCGGTCCATATTTTCTTCGTATGACTTTTCCAGTAGCTCTCGCACGGTCTTTGAGCTTCGACCAATGGCATTTGCCTTCCAAGCCGAGAAGATGCCTGACGGCTCGGTCTGAAACAGTTTAGGAACGTTATCATTCGGATCAAAGCCAATTACCAGGGTGGCAATTCCAAATGGTCGGACTCCACCACTCTGTGTATATCTTTGTTGCACACCTGCAATATATCTTGTGATATATTCGACCGAGACAGGATCCTCAAGGTTCAGCTTATGAGATTGAGCCTCGATACGCGCCTTGTCAATCAACACCCTGCTGTAAGTAATTGCATGCCTGAGAAGCAAGGGATTCATAGAAGTTCAAGATGGCGCTTGCCAGAATACAACATACCGAGCATCAGCGTTAAGACCAGCAAATGCAAGAGTGACATGGCGATCAATCTTGCAAAGCTTCGATGGGGTCGTTCTCGTGTCTTGAAGCTTAAGAGCGCTGCGCTTCTCACAGCCAAGAACTACAACATCCTTTCCCTTGATACCGACAGCACAGGTTCCGCGCTTCACGGCCTCGCCAGCATACTCAACTTGAAAGACGTGCCCGTCGGGACTGATGTTAGCACTAAGGAGTTCAGCAACAAGGTTTGCATCCGTTGAGAAAACAAGAACCCCTCCAACTCTCCAGCAGAACGAACGGGTCCGCATATTTTTGAGCCTGATCCCACATGATGTTGCCTTGTTGTAGCGCCCCGGGAGCTTGTCGCCACCGGAACCTACGAAGCTGAGAATTGTAATCAATGCAGCCTATAGCAAGAAAACAACTTAATATGAAGTAATTGGTCCTTTTTCAGTAGTAATGGTACTGTGATCTGTCGATTGCCTAGGTCAATTGACCAAGGGCCACCTTGATGAGATCGTTACTTACCTGAAGACGGAGAGGGCTCGATCGTAGCCACTCATGAGAAATTCTATCACAAAGACTGTTCAATCTCCGGAATAAATCTAGAACCGGCCGCAGATCTCCTCAAGAAACAAAGCTCCAAGGCGTGATTCACGGACGATTACCGAGCGTTTGTTCGGCGCATGCCCAGACGACGATACTTGTCGACAGGCCCGCATCTGTGACCATCTTCGTCCGAAAATCGTCAAATCACGATAGTCTCCTTGATGGTTGTATATCTTCGCGGTATGCCCTATCGCGAATTCAAATAAAAGCATTGGATCCATTAGTGCAGACTGTGCAGTGTCTGCAATTAACGGGCATTTAGTGGTAACTTTGAGCGCCCTCCAAAGAAATTTGGACGTCGTGTTGCATATCTGATCTGGATATTCCTGACTACTATGGCGCGAAATTTCACTTCGTATACCAAAAGCTATAGGAATTTCTTACGGCTCTATCGTGCGCAGAGGTACAGAAACCAGAACTCACTTGAGCCCAATTGCCAGAAATGAGATCCAAGTAACCAAAATGGCTCCAAACAAGCAAGAGAAGACGCGAAATATCCAAGGACGAGACCATTTTGCCCGAATGACCTTCTTGCTCGAGGCGAGCAAGCAGGCCTCTGGTGCCCCGGCCACCGAGGCATTGGCATGCATTTACGCGCAAACCATGCGATCTGTCGCCTCAAAAACGGTTCTTAGGGTGTAAGTAACTCTGGGGGATTGTGAGATTACGTGCTGCGCCCACTGACCACAGTTCTCCTCACGTCAAACGGCAATTATGCAAGAGATGTTCACGGATATTAATACCTGGACTATCGTGTACCGTGCGATTAACAAATTCAAGTAAAAATGACTCAAGGAAGAGCGAGATTCTCCAATACAAGTGCTACTGCGGTGTGCTCAAACGATATCCAGTGGGGAGAGACCCCGACTATAAATTGTGGTGCGATAAAACGGAATCAAACGCCTGCTAATGATATTAAGATGAGATGTACCCCGACGTCTCGCACCAGCAGAAAGTCTTGAGCCGAAGCTGGCCAGCTACGTTAATGATGTAATGATGAGTGCCTTGGGAAGGGTCATGTATCACAAGAAGGTTGCAGCTTCGCCTTAACCATACGTTGGCGCAAACACGGCACCACTGTCGAGCCCAAATCTAACTATATTAGGCGTGGCGACCTCAAGTGTGTGTGTGTAAATGTATTCAATCGGGTCTACGAGACTATAATGCCCCCGTGGTCACTGTCCACATGTAACAACCAGAGTGGAACGGGAGAACGGTCTCATTGTAATACCTCATTTTGTCCCTTTGCCATCTTTTTCAGTGCCACTTTGCCATCGATAATCTCAGTTTCATATCCTGCTTCTCGAACAGCCTCATCAGACACCACTTTTTTGGCCTCTAATTGGGCAACAAACTCTTGGTTTTCAGTGTTCCCTTCCAAAAGATATTTAACACATAATATACTCCTTTCTTTGATAACTTGGGTTAACACATATTGAGTAGGAAAACATCAACAAGCTCCACAACTTACATGGATTATTAAGATCAATCACACAGCTGGACAGAACTGCTTCTAGACCATGAAGTTCTCGCATTTTGTTCTGAACAATCGGATTGCCCTTTGTAAGCGCAGTCAAAACACCGATGAGGCTGGATTTGACCGATGGAAAATCGCGGGGCTCTGCGGTATATGAGTCAAGTTCGTTGGTAATCTTTGATAATTTGGAAACCTGCGGCAGATGCTTATGTGCATGAACTAGTGCTGGAACCAGAGTATCCACAGCGTTAGCCCCGAGCAAGGCATCAACGACCCCATTTCCACCTTTATCCAGTAACATTTGCAGTGCGTCCAGATCTACCAGGATACGTGAGTGTAAAGCAGAAATCTCATCCGTAACCGGCTCGTCGCACTCGGGACCAATCTCTGCCATTTCGATATGACGCTTCGCGGACCCCAGTGCTTCACAAAGGTCAGTGTATGCTGATACCGCAATGTCACTCGAATCAACAATATCGGACCCCGTGTTTAGGAGTGAATACAAGGCAGCATCTAGAGCCTTGACAAGCGTCACTTTCTGACCGCCAGATAAAACGGAATTAGGAATGGTCCACAGTCTTGAAGAACAACCGCCAGCGACAAAAGATTTAAAGGCATCATTTGTAACCAACGATTTCCTTTCCTGCTCTTCACTATCTTCAGTGTACCACTTTCCCAGCGAGTTCAACAGCTGTCCTAAGATAATTTTACCTGTGGGCAGTGTAGAGAGAGCTCTAGCAACACCTTCAGCGTTCAAGCGAGCACTAGTTTCTAAAAGAGTCATTATGCTCAGGCCGAGACGATCGTCAAGCAACTCGCGGCCCATATTTCTAAAGTTAATCTCCCACTGTCAGCCGAAGTTGTAAGACTAAAAGAATTACTTACTGCGCTCCACTTTCATCCAGAAGTTTCATTAAAAGTTCAAATGGGCTCGAATCAATCTGCATGTTGTCATCCATACATAGGCCTAGCGTCATATTTGTCAGAAATTGGAGCAGCGATAGCTGAAGCTTGGATTCGAAATCGCCGAGAACACGCCGTGAAAATAACGTTGCGCATGTCTTCATTGCATCCGAAGCACATGTTTCAAAGCCAAATTCTCCACCTTTATTACTTGCTGCACAATTGCGAGCAAGCAGAACCAGTCCGTTGAAATAGCGAATGTATTTGGAAAGCAAGCCATTACCTTGATCTGTGATTTCTTGTGCTGCTAAGTGGAAAACTTTAGAAAACTGAACCCAAACAAGTCGTGAGTTTCCAGCCAGAGATCTGCGCTTAGCCCCATCCACACAGGGATGACAAACTCATAAGCATTGTTCACGGGGAAAAGTCTTACCTTAGTGACCCGTCCGTGGCTGTCCATTTAAGTGCATCGAGAAGGCGTGGAGGGATATAGTCATCATCTACGCGTGAAATAGACGAGAATTCTCGGCAAGCGTCGTTAAGAATCTCGATCACTTCTTCCATTATTTGGTAATGCACTGGGGAAGAAGTTGACCAGCTTCATGCTACTCTTTTTATCGAACCCAGCCGTACCTGATAAGGAGTATTGATTATTATTGTTTAATACTAATTATGGAGAGAAGCACAACGTGACTGCCTCGTGATTGTATAATCAACAAAGCTTGGCTCCATTGAGGGAGAGCTGCTTGATCGCAGAATATGGGTGTTTCGCCCAATGTGGGTGGGACAAATAGCCCTAAAATGACGTTTTCCCCAAAGTCCATGTCGAATGGCGCTAGTAAGTATTCGCATTCCCGCGTTTTATTCGAAGTAATCTTGGCCAGGTCTTTTCCCACTGACAGCTACAAACAACTGAGAACCATGACCAGCACCGGAACGGAAACGAACTACGCGTTGGGAATCTACCAGAGTTGTGCAGTAGTTATCAACCATGACTTAGTGACTAATTTCATCATACTGATCTGGGTACCTAATGGGCATTCCTATTGCTGGGCTAGTTTGGATATGAAGTCCGGTCATAACGAGATATCGCTCAAAGGAACTTGCAGTAGCAAAATGGGATAATGTGGGAGTTCAAGACGCCGTCCAGTAGAATCCCTCTAGACTGGCAGCGTAGTTAAGGTGATTAACAATACTGACAATAGCGTCTCCTAAGCTTAGTCGAGTTGGATCACTCGAAGATTTGGCCGCACTAGAAGATGACTTTTCTTCGGTTCCGACAGATAAGATCTCGGTCCTCGATTTGCTCGACTCATTCTCAGTGACGAGCCAGAGTTTGAGTAAGAAGATAAACACCACTGTTCGCCGGAAGGGAGGAGAGCTCAAGGATATGGCGGTACGCCAGCGAAATCGAGTGATGAAGGGACGAGAGGCAGATATTGAGAAGTTGAGAAACAACGTTCTGCGACAGGTAGACAAGCTCGAGAAGAAACTGTCAGAAGAACGAATTGTAACAGTCACTGAGAAGTACACGTTTGCTTTGGGGTTGCTCAATGTCTTTTTCTTGGGATTCTTGATGGGAAACTCTCCCGAGTACTTTCACATTGCGTATTCGATTGAACTATGCTTGCTTCTTCCTATCCGGATATACACGTACAACCGCAAGGAGTATCAATATTATTTGGCAGACCTGTGCTATTTTGTGAACCTTCTTTGCATCATTTATATTTGGATGCTACCATCATCCAAACGGCTGTTTGTCGCTTGTTATGCGCTTACCCATGGAACTCTCTCTTTTGCTGTAATTACGTGGCGCAATTCGCTAGTGCTACATTCTATCGAGAAGACGACGTCGACTTTCATACATATTTTGCCGCCTGTTGTATTTCACACGATAACACATCGCATCAGCGAGGATTTAAAGCGTCAGAGATTTGAGGGTGCTCGGAAGCTTACGCGTTGGGAGGTCATTCCCGGTATCATGTGTGCGACTGTGGCCTATTTTACGTGGCAGATCTTGTACCACTACTTTATCACAATACGTCGCAAGGACAAGATCAAGGCTGGACGCGTAACGTCGTTTGAGTTCCTGCGAAAGGCATATGCCAAGACTCAGCTGGGAAAGTTCGTTAACAGCCTACCTGGATTTCTTCCGGTTGTGGCGTTCACTTTTATCCAGTTTGGGTACCAGGTGGGCACCATGCTGTTATGTCCGCTATGGTATCATTACGAGATACTATCAGCACTCTTTATGACTTTTATCTTTATGAAGGCCGCTTACAATGGTGCGACGTACTATATTGACATCTTTGGCAAGAGGTTCCAGAAAGAGCTGGTCAAGCTCCAATCAGATGTTGCAGAGTGGCAAGCTTCCAGTTCAGGATCTTCGAGCCCGTTGCTTCGTCCGATGTCTGAGAACTCCCCGCGCATAGCGCCAATAGATGCTATTCGGCTGGATCCAAAGGCTCCCCTCGACGCAAATGTGCGTGCTGGGTCCAAGGAGACGACCTCTAATGGCAGATCAAGCTCCGCGACTGCGGACACTTCAAAGAGTGCCTCACCGTAATGATGCCACGACACTATTCAATTTATTGCTCCTTTACTCTCTGAGATTTCAGGCGAACGGCAGCCAATCTCAATGCGCGAAACAATTGGTATTTTTTTCTACAACTTACAGTACATAAACGAGACGTTAAAGCCAGCAAGTATAACATAGGGGGTCATCATTTAGTTCATACGGTCCAGGAGGCCGTTAATAAACTCCTCCCGGTTACCAAGAGAACCGCCCTCAATGAAATGCTTGAACTTGCGACGAACGCCCCAGCCACCTGACGGGTTAGATAGCTTGAATGGCCACAAAAAGTTACTCGCATGCTTGAAGTGCGGCCCAACTGTGTAAATCTCATGAATGAGATCTTCCATACAAATGATACCGTACTGGCCAAGCTCTTTTTCAATAATAGCGTTATCCGAGAGAGCAACCCGTTGCTTGTTCACCTTACCGTATCCTCGCTTGTAAAGAAGCTTGCGGATGGTGGCACGCGACGGGTAGCCGTAGGCAACATATGGCTCAACGATGCGAAGAAGCTCGGCAGTAGCCTTTGTCACTCGGATAAAGACACCGTTATTGATCTGGTGGAGACGAAGAAGTTGGAGAACCTTTCGTGGCTTGGGAGCGATCTTCGAGATACCCTTGATTCGAACTACGAACACAAGACGATCTTCAGATGGGACGTAGATAGATCCGTGGGCCCGAGCCTTGCGCTGAGCTTTGATCAGATCACGCTCCGACTGGAGATATTCCTGTTCGTACTTCTGAGCACGCTCAAAGATAACCTTGCGTTTCTCCATCGAAACCTGCGAGTTAGTACAAAAAAAAGCATAGAACTTGCAGAAATGCAAATGTGGGCAATCAGCCCCGAAAGATGGTTAACTGGACGACAGCATAGCCGTAGCTAGTCGATCGAGATTGGGTGTCATCATGATTGGTGCCAGAGAGTTCCTAACATCAAGCCACACATACCTTCTTGCGCTTATTGAGGAGCTCAGCCTTATTGTCAGCGGCTTCTTTAAGAGCCTTGTGTTTCTTGAGCTGGGTCTCAGGAACAAAAACGTCAGTGTGCGACGGAACAGTACTGTTGTTAGTGTGGTTGGGCAATCGTAATGCCGTCTATGACGGCATTACGACCACAGACTGTGGCGACCCGCATTGCCAATCCTTCTAATTTTCGTCAAAGACGAAGGAACAACTCGTCAACGACAACGCGTCTCGGTAGAAATGAGACAAAGCAGATGAATTTCAAGTGAAGCGATTTTGCGGCAGTCTATGCCACCCAATGCTAAACTCAACGCGCTCGCACCGGAGCATCAAGGGGCAGAAAAAATGCCGATGGTATACTGTCGTATACATTTAACCACAGAAACGACAACTTCCGCTTCAATGGCAACGCGCATCCAGAGACGCATACGAAGGCACCTGGGACCCAGCTGTCCACAAAATCGTCGAGTGACATAGACAACACATGTAGAGACATTTGCAGGATAAAGGTCAGTACGGTGCATGAATACCTTTCAAGAGAGGTGCACAAGCGCCAATCTCAACACTCTCCGTTAGGAGAAACAGAAAAAACGCCCAACTCAGAGTTGGCGCTACCAGCGCATCAAGTGCAGTTCCGGCACAGACATGGTCGCATTCAAAAGATTCTGAACGCTCTACTCACGTCTTGGCCATTATTTTCTTTATTGACTTTGTTTGTGAGATGGTGAAAGTTTATGTCGTCGCAAAGATTTTTCAGTCTTAGCGTCGGAGAGGGTAAGTACTACTACAGCCGTGCACTCTCGAGGTAATGCCGTGCCAAGAGAATCATCAAAGTCAGACACACGGGGAACGATCATGTGCTAGAGTCGTTGGTCTAGTTCTGATGGAGCAGAGATTAAGTATTTACTGGGCAAGACGCCAGCCAGTACAACGCCAACCATTAAACGTTGCGTGTCCGACCAGAGCTATGGGTGACATTGACCGTTTGAGAACCTTCTAGAAAATATTCCTGTTGCCATGGATACGAAAACGTTTATTATATAAGCATCTTGGGACACCAGCAACAAACTGGACAGCCGTGCGACCATCTATTACAAAATCTAGAGCACGTTCTCGCCGTCTCATGAGTGTGGCAACGGTTACAACGTCTCCCTTTGTTCGAACTGCGCGTTATCCTATACGTACGAGCCGGTAAGTCAACGATATTGTTGAGGTGTTGATGCCCGCCATTGTGATGTGAAAGTTTCAGGCTGAGGCAGCGTGATCAGACGAGGCAGTTATCGAGTTGTATTTAAGAGCTACGTGAGCGCTGGTTGTCCAAAACTTGGTGATTGCATTTTGAAGATGTTAAGTTGTTTTCATGGGTGTTGTGCGCATATTCATGATAACCAAGAGTTTAGCCGGAGGCGACTCTAGTGGAACGACGGACAGTAGACGAAATTGACATTAGAGTGAGCAGACTACGAAGTTGAGCGAGACCAGGAGTTTGAGGCGTACGCTGTCCTGATTTTTATCAGAGAGCAGTTACAGGTTTTGGTAAATGTATGCGGTTGGTCAGGCAGTCATAGAGTATAGCGCATTCTTGAGGTTTTGTTGACGGGCCAAGAAAACACGGCAAATTCCTTAGGCATGACAGAATTCTTGCCATACCGCTATGATAGGCTAGCGATGATCGGTGCATGAGCAATGTAGGCTAACCACAGATTAAATATTCGGCAGATGCAGAACGACGAGAATGGAGGGCAGCTTGTGCAGCGGGACACATCGCCGCTGACATCAACGCGCCGGATGGCCTTGGCAAAGCCAAGGCGCGGAACTGGGCAGCAGAAAAAGACACCGGCGCCATTTGTAATGAAGCTATGGAACATGGTAAATGACGCAGCCAACCAGAAATATATCCAATGGACACCGGACGGCGAAGCGTTTCAGGTCGTGGACAAGGATCAGTTTGAAAAGGTTTTGCTTAAGAAGTACTTTAAGCACAGCAAGTTCAGCTCATTTGTGCGACAGCTAAATATGTACGGATGGCACAAGTTACTAGATGCATCTTCGGGCGGTTTACAGAGTGGAGAGGAAAGCTGGATTTTCCAATCGCCCAACTTTATCAAAGGACGTGAGGATTTGCTGGACAACATTGAACGTAACAAAAAAGGCGACGAGGAAGGTGTCGACCTCCAGGTTATTCTAGACGAGCTAAATAGCATTAAGTCGAACCAGAAAAACATCGAGGCCGATTTATTCAGGATGCAGAAGGACAACGAGATGCTGTGGAGCGAAAACTATCGATTGCGCGAGCGACATCAGGAGCACGAGCGCACGCTTAACAGAATCTTACGTTTCTTGGCGTCGCTGTACGGCAACCAGAACCGGCTACTCCAGGAGATAGATCCACGGCCCAAGCTTCTCACTTCAGCCGAGGATGTTCCGTTTTCATCTCCTATATCTGAGGTCCCGCCTACAACTGCGACAAATACGGCACAGCCATCAGTTGTGGCAACTCCTGGGTCCGATGCATCAGCGAAATATGGTCACCAGAGAATCACGTCTGTGGCATCGGATATCCAAAAGCTCGCTAGCCCACCCCCGCAAGCAGAACAGATTGTCGAGCTTCCAACGACATATGAATCATCACCGGCCAATTCTGCCGTCGCAGCACCCCATCTTGGACAGGCAGGAGCCTTGGACACTGGAGTTGTTGACCATGGTCCTGCGAGCAACGAGCTATCACTTGCTATGCTACCACCCGCGCTAGGTGACTCGCCTACTACCAGTGCACTTTTCCCTGATTTGACTGATCACGACTTTGACCAGAAGGCGGCTGATATCGACGCCGCTCTTCTCAAGAACAGTGACGAGTTTGGTCGTATTCGCGAGGGTCTTGATCTGAACGAGATGTCGTTGCAGCATGTTGGGGACCTTCTACACAAGCGATTTTCCAATGGAGACATCAACCCGTTTGACGAATTTCTAGACTATCCATCTTCTGGCAACAACCTTGACTTGGACCCACAGTCTTTTGGCGTGGATCCTCTCAAGGAGCATACTGATCCTGTGGAGCCTGAGGTCGTGGCGCCTAATGATAGTAGCAGCGATCGCAAGCGACGACGCTTGGATTAATGTTTTTTCTATTTGGTTCCTTTGACGATATTTGCGCATGACCTAACGATAAATTAAAAATAATAGAAAATTTCACATAATACAACATTTGTCCTTCTTGTCCTTCTTGTCCTTCTTGTCCTTCTTATCAGATTCCTTGCGTTTGCTAGCTGGCTGCGTGCTGTAGTTGCGGGCATTTGCAGAGCCACTGGCATTACCCCTGTAGTGCTGTTCTAAAGACACGGCATATTTGTGGTCCTCCTCTTCTTGAATCTGGCGAGCAAGTTCCCGGTCAGAGCTGGCAGCAAACCCAGGATCATCGTCAACAACAGACGCCGAGTGTGCTTCAGCAAAATTGGCGCCATAGAAGTTGTCGTCAGCCCCCGTGACCGACAGAACAGACTGCCATACAATCTGGCGCTCCCGACGGAATCCCGCATCCGTTACAAGCGTAAACAGTTTTGCGGCGGCGTCGGATGCACGTGCTCGATACAGAGTTGAAAAGTGGTCATTGCGAAAGAAGACCGCAAATGACCCAGGTTCAAGCAGGTCCGATAAGAACTGGAGCCCATAAGGTGTTAATTGAGTAGGATATTCTCTAATAAACGATTCCATAGAAATCGCCAACTCGGTTTCTTGTGGGTTCGCGTGGCCCTCGTAATACCGCACCAGAAGTGACTGTGACTCGTCGTATGAATCCACCTCTAGTGCTCGCGCCTGCTGCGGATCCTTGGCGTCACACACCCACCCATGAACAACGTCCACGTCGTAAATGCGAAACAGTGCCATTTCGGGTGTATCAGCAAATGTCCCGTCGAACTTCAAGTTAACGTTCAACCCCGTCACCAAAAGCGGCAAGAACCGCAGCACTTCCTTGACGTCTCCGTGATTATCTGCCTTTCTCTCCAAAGCAATGTCTGCAAGAATGGCTAAAACTTGATCAATCTTAACCTCGTCTTTTCCAGTAATATATGATGCCAACGTGCTAGGCCCGTCGCCCCGCGATGCTTCCGATAACAACATGGTATTGACCAGCGCCACCAACGGACATGGGCCATTTTCATTTTGAGTCAGGATCGTCAGAGTATGCATCCTACCTCCCGCCAATAGCTCAATATCTTTCGTATGGAATCGATCCGGGGACGGGGAATTCCGTGGCGCGCTCTGAACTCCGTCAACGTCTGTCCTCACTCTAGGTGACGAGCCTGGAGGTCGCGTACCTTGTACGGCAGCGCCACTCTCACCACTCGGAGCACTATTAGTTATGGCAGACATGGGAGTAACACCGCTAGGGGCAAATCCAGCACCCTCCTTAACTTGACGTATGGTCGCTTCTGGCTCAGGGGGTTGACCCGGTTCCATACCAGAGGCCAAGTCGCTTGTAGCGGCGGAAACGGAGTTTCCAACGCCTACAGACCCATAATTTGTTCTCTCATCAGTCTCCAGGGCGCCCTCCTCTCCCATTTCTTGACTGAACGTTTCGTGTCTGAAGACCCGCATCTCCACAGCCGACCTCAGACCCTTACATAAGTACACTTCGAGTGTGACTAAGCAAACATCACCGGCATCGGACCTGGCGCATCATTATCAGGCGGTTTCGCTTGAGCCAACAGGAGTTGCTACCGCCTCTCCACCAGTCGCGTGGGATGTTTTCAGGGGCATTCAAGTCATGTAAGTTTGATTCATGAGCTCCATGGCATTTATCCTGCCCGTTGCCCAAGTTGCCATTGTTTAATTCTTGGCCACTTATCGTAACCTGGGGGGCAGAGTTGTTCATATTCCTAGTGGCGCAGAATTACGCCAAATGGGAAGAAACATATAACAAACCTGTCTCATTGTGTGAACAGTTGCAAAATTGAGGGAACCACCACCAGTTGATGACAGGTTCATGATAGATCTGCACTAGTCGTGGCTCACAACAGGGTCTAGCGGGATCCGCTCTAAATATTCGGTATCAAGTAAGGCGACTTTTAGAGTGGGGCCATGGAGTGTATACAGCGCCAAGAAAAAAGGGACTGGTGAACAGGTGTCAGTATTTGGTTTTGACAAAAAAGCGCTTGCAAACTTTTTAGCTGAAAATGGTTTGGGGAAAGGACTTGCAGAGGAAATCTATGATAGACTGCGACGGGAGACGGCATCGCTTGCAAAAACACGGCATCCATCTATATTAAAAATAATCGAACCTCTGGAAGAGTCAAAAAGTGGCCTGGAGTTTGTCACGGAGCCGGTAAACAACAGTCTGCGGATGATGATTAGCATGAGCCAGTCACAGCGAGGCGACTCAGACGACATGAATGAGCTGGCGATACAAAAGGGCTTGTTGCAGGTAATTGAGGGTCTGTTGTTCCTGCACAAGCAGGCAGGAGTGGTGCACCTTGATCTATCACCCACCTCGATTCTAATCGATGCAAAAGGTGACTGGAAACTAGCTGGCTTCGGGTTCCTGCACGAGTTCCTGTCTGCAACGGACTACTTTCTGCCGCAGTACGACCCTAGAGTCCCGGAGTTTGTGCAAATTAACCTGGACTACGCGGCACCAGAAGTGGTGTTGGATCACAAGCTGGATCCTGCCAATGACGTATTTTCTCTTGGATGCCTTATTCTAGCCACATATATTGGCCACTCGCCAATGAGCTGCCACGGAAACCCAAACTCTTACAAATCTGAATTTTCAACTATCGGTAGGGCACTGCGAAGCCCCCACCTGCCTCCATACTTGCAAGGTGTACTGCCTCAGCTGGTAGAGCGACAGCCACTGAATCGCATGAGTCTGGAATCTTTAAAAGACTCTGAATTTTTTGACAACCCACTTGTTCGGGTGATCAACTTTCTCGACGTGTTTCCTGCCAAGCTCTCGTCTGAGAAACGCGTCTTTTTGACGGGTCTCCATCAGATGCTCCCTCAGATCCCTAAATCAATCCAGCAGAAAAAGGTTCTTCAGACTCTTGTCGATGAAGTAGGCAAGGATGAAGGCGCCACTTATATGATTTTCAAGAACATCCTCACTATCGGCAAGGATATGTCTCAACTGTCGTTTTCGGAACGCGTTCTCCCGACAGTTCGTCGTCTAGATAAGGATCCCGGTTGTCAGGCAGCTATTTTGGATTTTCTGGACGTCCTACTTTCCCGTCTGAATGCTGAAGAATTCAAAAAGTACATTCTCCCGGTACTGGTGAACGTCATCTTGAGTGGAGAGCCCGAAAAGCAACGGCAAGCACTGTCACAGTCGGAAGCCATTTGCGATAAACTCGATTTTGTAGCGTTGAAGAACGAGTTTTTCCCACCTGTTAGCGACGTGTTCTCCAAGACTACCTCTATGTCTGTCAAGCTCGAATCGTTGCGATCATTCAAGGTGATGATTGCAAAAGAGCTTGACAAATACACTCTAACTGAGAAGCTGTTGCCTATTCTCTACAAGATGAAGACCCGCGAGTCACATATCATCATGGCTGCTTTGGATGTATACTCGTCACTTGTAACTATCGTCGACGTCGAAGTGTTGGCCACGTCTGTCATTCCACAGATATTGAGCCTAAGCATGGAAACCTCTCTCGCAATATCGCAGTTTGAAGCACTTTTTGGCAGCGTGCGCTCTATGCTCAAGCGCGTCGAGGATGACAGGAGAAAGCGCCTTGCGAACAACGTTGCAGAGCCCGAGAGACGTACACCTATTCCTGGAAGCGGTCCAGGCGGTAGTTCCGCTGCAAACGCACCACTGAGCTTTGATGATCTAATCTCAGGTATGTAAGCACCCGCAAAAGTTTCTAGTCTTCGCCACGCTTGTCATCTAACTGCAGGAAAAGCTGGCATGTCGTCGTCTGGACACGCCACAGCTTCAGCACCAGACCCATTTGACTCCATGCTTTCTAGCGCACCGGGCTTTGCAAACCCACCACCAGTGCCAGTTTCAACTAGCAAGGTAACTTCGTCCCTTGAAAGCCTCACATTTTCAAACTCGTCCTCTTTTGGAACAACATTAAAGCCCACTCCCAGTGGACTGGGGCCAGCGACTCAATTCGAGTTATCCAAAATGGCCACAGGCACGAGCGCTCTAAGTTCTCTCGGCTCAAACTCGCCCGCGCTGGGTACATTTGGATCCACTACCATTTCGTCATCAATCGACTGGTCCAAGGCAACCGCCCAAAGTAAGGACCGGTCGCCATCTATACACTCATTCCGACAGTCTACGGCGGCTCCGATGGTTCTAGGATCGGCAACGCTAGGATCCAGCGGAGGGTTCGGCAACTTCCAGAGCTCTCAAACGGTTACCGCTAACTCGAGCGTGCCTCCTTTGCTGCCGAAACCGGCTGTGAATGCGTGGGGTACGACGCAAACTACAACCCAACCTGTAAAGCAACCATCGGGTTGGGGAATGCCGGCTCTCAATCCTCAAAAGGCGACGACGGCAACAGCAACAAGCGCATGTTCGCAACTAGGCCATACTCAAAAAAGCAGCTTGGACAGTTACCCGAGCCTTTTATAAAGCGGCGGACGTTACAAATGTTGTTCAATTATACGGCCAATACGGAGTTCATCGAGTGTGAGTTGTAGCGACGAAGAATACCGTCTAGGTCTATACTCTGAGTGCTAGGAGTCTGATTCAGGAGCCACGTCCAGTCACTACTGTCAATTGCTTTCTTCCAATTGGTGCTATGCTCTTTCCTGATCCAGTTGAAGTCATCCACCGCCGCCCATTCACAAGTTGAAATGCCATCCGATTGTAATGATATAGGGTATTGGGAGAATCGCATATCTGAACAGTTTTCAATGATTGGCCTTTTAGAAGTACACGACACAAGTGCGTTTACATTTCGAGACTGATGAATTCGAAACTGATGGCAGTTGATAATTAACGTAGAGTGCTCAACGTGGTCCATATACACCGGACCCTCGACGTTGCCCAGATGGATGATAGAATTGGTGGCATGGCGTAGAGTCACAGTAGAAAACAGATTCGAATGCAGTGATATGACGGAACTATCAACAATGTTTATATTCAATACTCCAGAAAGAGTTGGGTCAGCAACATATTTCCCTGTAATGGCGTTCAAATCGCAACAATGATCTGGTGAATTCAAAATACAGCTTTTGGTGCTGCTTTCCGCCTTCATAGGGATGCTTTCTGTTTCAATGGAAGGCCTCGAGGGACCCCTGAGCTTCTTGCTGAAAGCAAACTGTGACTTGGCCTTAGTTTCATTGAGAGAATTGACAAGCTTCTGTATTCCAATTGTGTACAGTTCTTGATCGTACTGCGGTAGTAGATGCCTATTGTGACGGCATGCTGCGGAAAGCTCCGATATCATCTGCAGCGCCTCGTTCCGCTCAGTTGTTGACTTGACTTGAGATATCTGATCATTGATCCCTGGGGTCAGCGCATATTACTTCTACATTTGAGGAGCTAAAGCATACTGTTTGACTCTCCCTGAAACCATTCATAAAACTTTTCCGGCGATTTTAAGTCGCTGCTCATACTTAATTGACGGATTGGCGTCCCTCCGAGACGGCTATCAGCAAAAATTGGTAAGGACTATGATATGCAACATTATGAAAGACTTACGATTAGTCCTGCGGTCACAAAATATAAAACTAGTGTACTTGTACTTTTACATAGTTTTACGAGTTACGAGTCATGCAGTATCTTTCATTAATGTGCCTACTCATTGTCAGAAATGACAGCAACCTTGATTACAAGGTTTCCTTCGGAGTCAACCGCCTTGCCCGCAAGTTCAAACGCATCCTTTACATTGGCAAGCCCCTTAACTCGATGTGTAATAATTTTGTCTAAAGCGGGGATCTGACCGGCTGCCATCATTCGGACACCCAATGAGTACGTATTTGCGTAGCGGAAAACGCCGAGCATATCGACTTCGCGAAGCAGCGCAGCAGCCATATGCAAAGTTTGGATCGGTTGGCCCATGCCCACGAACATAAGCTTTCCTCCTGGGGCTGTAGCGTAGATACCCGTTTGGACACAGCTCTCGACGCCTGTGCACTCAAAAGTGATATCATACTGCTCTCCGCTGATCTTGGTAAGAGACTCCGCACATTCCTTGGAGATCGCGAGCTTCTCTTCAGTCGTCGAGCCTCGCTTCATTGGCACGACGTAGCCTCGAGTTGCAAACTTATATTCAACTGCAAAATCAACTCGGTTCTTTGCAATGTCACAAATGACAATATTGGTAGCACCATGGGCTTTAGCAACCGCGGCGCAAAACAGGCCAACTGCACCAGCGCCAATAATAAGCACAGTTTGCCCGGCTTGTAGTCCTGCGCGCTTGCCAGCGTGGATCGCAACGGAAAGCGGTTCGAGTAGCGCGCCAGCTTCAAGAGAAACTTCCTCGGGAAGTTTATAGCACCAGCTTGCTTTGACATTAATTCGTTGTTGCAGAGTTCCCTGGTAGTGTGGGAATATTTTAGCAGAAGAACGAAACTTCATTTCCGGGCACAGGTTGTAGCGCCCCTCGCGACACCACCGGCACTGTTCGCACGGGTTTCCAACCTCAAGAGCGACCTTGTCACCTACATTGAGATTCGAGACGTTCTTCCCTGCGGCCATTACGACACCGGACGACTCGTGGCCTAGAGACAGCGGCTCGCGGACTTTGAAATCACCGTTCGCCCCGTGATGGTAGTAATGCATATCTGACCCACACAATGTGGTACACTTGACAGCTATTTGTACCTCATCCTCCTTGGGGTCTTCAATTGAGCGAGTCTGAAGCTCGAGTTTCCCGGCTTCGATGAGAACGCTCGCTTTTGATTCTGTAACAGTAGTCATCTGTAATTAGCACCAATTTCCAGAGCCAAGCAGTGGTTATCAATTTCTGCGCACGCCTTTCGAGCCCCACGGTAAACTCTGGACGTAGCAGCCTCGAATTTAGGGAATCGCCACCCTTTATGTCAGCCGGTTAACGTACCTCTTTTGGCGGTAACCGACGGCTAATGTCTTTTGCCGGTTTAAATACAGCTTAATAGCCGTGCCGGGCCCCCGCGGGGTGATTGCCCAAAGGGGAATACTAGGAATGTTTCTCCGGCTTGCCCCACGCTCCTCATAAATACCGACAGCAGCAGACACCGTTTCGCCCCCGTTGGTGCTCCTTTCAGGTGGAAACTCGAACCTTTTCGAAAATATTCTCAAGATGGTTACCTCGCGTGAATTATTCTCTCTCGACGGCAAAATTGCGCTGGTTACTGGCGGAACCCGAGGAATCGGGTCAGAGATGGCGTTGGCGTTAGCCGAGTCAGGTGCCGACGTTGTTCTTGTTCAGGTAAGTTAAAATTTATAATATTGAGTAAATTTTATATTTGAAACGTGCCGTTGATTTGGCCCACCGGCCCGCCGACCTATGTTCTCATGAGTGGGCAGATCATCAGCCGCCCCACCAGAGCCCCCCGCACCTAAACGTTTTCCTGCCGGGCAAACCAGATCAACTCGGAACAAATAGGCTGAACACTACTAACTGAAGCGTGACGAAAAAAATCTCGAGACGAAAAAGAAAATTGAAGCCCTTGGCCGCAAGGCTTATGTTGTAATCGCTGACCTGGCCGACCGGGAGTCTGTTAAAAAGGTTGTGCCAGAGGCACTCAAGCTGACAAACAAGCTTGATATCCTGGTTACCGCGGCAGGAATCCAGCGCCGACACCCTTCAGAAGATTTCCCAGATGAGGACTGGGATGAGGTTTTGCAGGTGAACCTGACAGCGGTCTTCGTGCTCAACCGCGCCATCGGCAAGTACTTTTTGTCCAAGGAGCCAGACGAGTTTGGTATGCGAGGTAAAATCATCAATGTTGGTTCTTTGTTGAACTACCAGGGAGGAATTACCGTTCCCGCATATGCTGCTGCAAAGGGTGGCCTTGGCCAAATGTCAAAATGCTTGTCAAACGAGTGGATCAGCAGAGGAATCTGCGTTAACGTCATTGTGCCTGGCTACATCGCGACTGACATGAATGAAGCCCTCCTGAAGGATGCCACTCGCTCGCGACAAATTCTTGAGCGAATCCCGGCTGGCCGATGGGGCCGTCCCGCTGACTTCAAGGGACCAGTTGTTTACCTGGCGTCCAACGCATCCAACTATGTCACAGGTGACTTCGTTGTTGTCGACGGTGGCTGGATGGCTCGCTAATTATCAATGTACATGAACGAGCTTAAGTCGATTTTTAGGCCACAGCTCTAGTTTTTATGCAATATGTTCTTCTAAACCAATCTACACCAATATGAACAATGTCATGCTGTGCAGCTCACATATAAGAAGAAAACACCTCTCAGATCTCTTCGCACACAGACCACTGTCATGTATGAAAAGGACGGCTCACTTGAAAGAACTCCGCAAGATTTTTAACTTCACAATGGTGTTCTCGACAAATATTCTCTCACTCGTGGTGCTCCTCTTGTTTCTGGAAGTGCGAGCCGTTCCGGTGATAACTCCAGTTGAAGTCTCTGGTCGGGCTTTTGTATACTCTGATACGCACGCTCCAGTAAGCTGTTTGCCAGCCAACATCAATAGGTGTCAAACACTAAACGCAGTTTGTAATCAAAGGAGTGGACTACCAGCCCGGAGGATCTTCAGGTTACCATGGTAGAGCTGATCCATTAAGTAACTTGCACACTTGCTCGCGAGATATATTTTTGTTCCAACAACTCGGGGTCAA
>JAJLWU010000079.1:0-31182 GCA_030570855.1 Tardiomyces digboiensis | reverse complement strand
AGGCCCAAGTCTTCAAGGGTAGCACCAGCCGCGATCTGAATCTGAGCAGCGACAATATCAATGCCGGTGATCTCCTCAGTAATAGTGTGCTCTACCTGGATACGAGGGTTGATCTCGATGAAGTAGTGACGGTTTTGATTGTCAACCAGGAACTCAGCGGTTCCGGCGTTGCGGTAGTGAGCGGTTCTGGCGAGCCGAACAGCATCCTTGAGAATTGCATCACGAACATGGACAGGGAGGTTAACTGCAGGAGCAATTTCGACGACTTTCTGGTGACGGCGCTGGACCGAACAGTCGCGCTCGAATAGGTGAACGACATTGCCATGGCCATCTGCGAGCAGCTGGACCTCAATGTGCTTGGGCTTGTCAAGGAAACGCTCAATGAAGACGGTGCCGTTGCCAAAAGCCGATTTTGCTTCGGAAACGGCGCGGTTAAAGGCGTCACGGATATCTTCGCCCTCACGGACGACACGCATACCTCGGCCACCACCGCCAAAAGCGGCCTTGATAATCACCGGGAAGCCATACTTCTTAACGAACTCCTCGGCGGCCGCCACATCCTCGATGGGTCCCGGGGTACCGGGCACAGTCGGTACGTTGCACTGGGCGGCGAGGTTTCGAGCAGACACCTTGTCACCCACAGCGTCGATGACGTTATGGGGAGGGCCAACCCACGCAATCCCAGCTTCTTCGACTTTACGAGCAAACTCCGAGTTCTCGGAAAGGAAACCATAACCGGGATGGATCATGTTTACATCATGCTCCTTGGCAATCTTAATGATCTCATCAATTTGAAGGTAGGCCTGGACTGGCAAGTATTGGCCACGCTTGCCGATCATGTACGCCTCATCAGCCTCTGAAGTTAGCTAATCTCGCGCTTTAAAACTCTAGTAGTAGGAACATACTCAATCGATGCATAGACATCATATCCTCGAGAGCGTAAATAGCTACGGTCTTCATAGACAGCTCATGAGCAGTTCGAAAGATTCGAATGGCTGGAGTTAGTGCTTGTTAAGGAGCTGACGGGCGGGCATTGTGTGCGAATATAGAACCCGTAGGGAGCTCCCCTCAATACTAGAGGTGGATACACATGAGCTGCCAGAGGGTATAAGATAGAATGCATGCATTATGCTCGAATTGCCAACGGGTTGAGTTCTACTGACTCATTGAAAAAAAACCTCTCACTGCCAAGGTGGAGCGCCGGCACTAATTATCCGAAGTATGTGACATCATCATGCACTTATAATTTTTTCGTCACTCGCCAGTTTTTCAGAAATGCCAAGCACCAAGTTTGAACTCCAAAAAACTAGCGAATAAAAATTTCCATTCGCATCCTGGCCACAAATAGACCAAGTCTCCGATGATTCTGGATACAACGCTCGTTGCGAATTCTCCGGTCGCGTGTAGAGCATCATCGCAGCAGTAGACGCCATATGCACGCTTAAGCAGGCATGCATGATAAGGCATCAATTGGCCAATCACACCGATTGCCAACAAATATACCGAAATCGCCGACTGGCAACAATTTTCCGCTACCATACACTAGGTTAAGGTCTATCGCTGAATGCGCTGTGATACACCCCGCAAATGTCCCAAGTGGCACGAGAGAACCGCGCAATATGTTGGGCCAACAGTGGTTTCCAACCGCCCACCAAAGCCACATGCACCATCACCGTCGCCACTGGCAACCGTAGCTCAACATCCCCCATGCGTACTGCGGGATGCGACGTAGATCCACTGTGTTCGAATTTTGACCCCGACACAACGCATAGTTGCTGCATAAAACGACCGAGCACTTCAACACAGAGATTAGCCATCTTTGCCAGAGATGAGTCCAAATATCCCTCAATATTGAAGTATTACAGCGTCTCAAAAACTAAACGTCTTGAAACCACCATAACCGACATTGAGCAAGGTTACACGGGTTAAAGACATAATCGGGCCGGCATCGCGATCACCACCATCGTCACCCAGCCACGAACGACAAATAGTCCAATCGCAAGACGGGTCATCACGCTTGTCCTAAATCACCTAATAACATGTCCCATAAACGATTCCACTGCGAACCTTATCGCAAGGAACGAACCTTGTCAACTAGGAAACTTCACCGGCCAGAATCCACCGCCCATCATAATCATACAACATCCCACTTACGAATTTCACCACGATTAGCAACTGTCATTAGTATTCGCATTTCTCAATCGTCTTGTTTCAATCGTCTTGTTTCAATCGTCTTGTTCAATCGTCTTGTTTCAATCGACGCTACTCACCGAGAATCTTGTTCATGTCGCCCAGAATGGCCGAGCCGGCACGAATGTTGTCCACAGACAGAGCATTGTAAGTGTCTTCTTCCATCTTTAGTGGCGAGATCGATGGCACCGACGCAGTGACAAACAACAATCAAGTCTGTTTCAGAGACGTGGGGGGGCTTTCTCGGCGTACACAGGTTATAAGTGCTATCAGGGACGACCCTAGCCCTCTTTAAATTGGGCCGCATTTTTGAGTTTTTAGTTTTATTTGTCCATTCTAGGTGCGATAACGGTAGCCGCACTGCGCCGCACTGCCGTTGAGAAAATGAGTCAAACAACACAGTTAGCAACAACCCATCAATAGTGCGTAGGAGACGTGGGGGGCCTCGGGCGAGTTTTTTTTGTCGCTAGGAACACGTTTTTTACACTCTCTAAAGGTTGCCCAAGTGCGCGATCCATGACTCGTGCCATCGTGCCGTCCGCGGCTGGTATATTTATGAACTAGTTTAATTGCTCTGGTTCAACTCACAATAGAGACAAACACGATCATGACCAGAAATCAATATGTTTGTAACGCGGTTGTGTTAAAAGTTTGATAGTCAATGGCCCAGTATACGTGGAACCTGTGCCGGTGTCAAGTAACTCGGTCCGGCTGTCGACGGCTATGATCGCCTCGACTACCAGAAGCTCAGCCTTGGTTTTGAAGCCTTCTCGGCCACTCGCCCGGGCTCGCATCGGGTGCGGGTATGAATGGCCCGGCCCATTGCCGGTTACCCCACAATAGTGCTCCGGGACATGCTCGTGACGTTACTGCAACGGTGTCGGAACGTTGATGTGCCGAAAACCCTGCTGCTTTTGTTTTTTGGGTTACTACTGAATGCTATTGTGAATTAGAAACGTCAATTGACAGGACAAATAATTAATTATTTCCTTGATCATAAGCTTGACGCTGTTGCGTCATTTCGTGTACGTAAAGACCGAGATGGGCAACGCCTTGCATTTCTACAGGCGCGCGGGTCTCGAGCATCGGCTTTCCAAAAAGTTCGCCAGGAACCACCATCAGATTGGTTGGGCGATCGCCGATAGTTCGAGTTATGAGACCTCGAATCGACGGAGAGTTTTCGAGAAGCGAACGACGGCCCAGAACATATAGGCCGAGCCGAGCTCGCGATAAAGCAACGGTGATTCGCCGAATATCTCGCAGGTAGCCGATAACCGACGTGCGGACAAGTGACACTATGACAAAATCGTTTTGATCGCCCTGATACTGGTCAACCGTGGCAACTTTGACCTGTGTTCCGAATATTGACGAACGGCACCGCGTGTTGAGAATCTCTTCTATCAGGACCTTTTGGCCATGGTATGGCGTTAGGATAGTAATCTTCTTTGCCGGATAGCCCAATAGGCGCATATACTGGTACAGCGCCACAGCGTACTCCGCTTCGCCGGTGTTTTGGATAAAGTGTGGAGAAGGCTGCGATTCTCCAGCTCCATTGTAGTCCTCTACATTGATAAACTGCAGTGTGTGCAGCAAGCCAGGATTGTGCTTGGGGAAGGATGAGACATGCGGCAAGCTGGCAAGCGTACCATAGATCCACCCGTAGATGTCTGCGATTTCTGGCCGAGCACGACCCTGGGCATCAAGCTGTACTGCCGGAACCCCGAGTCGGACAAGACGCGCAAACATTGATTGATCGAGGTGTGAATACTGTGCAAGCTCCAGCTTTTGAATAACAGGTGTGTTTTGATGGTGGTCGCCAATCAACACTACTCGCTTGAGCCTAGTGGGATCCTTTTGTAGCGTGAGAGGGATGAATCCTTCGATTTCAGTCATTTGCGCTGCTTCTTCCACAACAATATTATCGAAACGAAGTCCTGTCGCAATGAGCTCACCGTGGTTCATAGCGGCGTGAGTGATGGTCATCGCAATAATACGAGCCTCGTTACGCAGCATAAAATTAGCTTTTTGTTTGTTGGATGCCAACAGCTCAAATGGCCGGATCGCTTTCAGATCGTCAAAGATTCTTTCAATGTGAACCCAGCAGCCGTTTGCAGTCGCTTCTGGTGATTCATTACCCGAGAACAGAGGGTGTGGAGTATCTGAGAAGTATTCTGCAAATGGGAAGGCCGATGTTATCTGCGCAGGATCCTTCTCTATGATCGTGAGGTATCGCTCCCATTCAGGGCGTACAAATACTTGAAAGAAATATCCAGCAGTCTCGCACGAGTCTCCGTGCGCACCGGGAATCCCCATGGACTCTGCGAGTCGGTCCACTTGATTAAGCAGCGGTTGCCTCATGCTCATAATATGCTCCACTCGACCGTATTTTGAGTATGAGCTATCACTCTCCAAAAGCTCCTCGCCATGTCCCAACCGCAGTAGGTGCTTTTCAGGAATGTCCAGCCCCATAATCTTCTCAAAAATGTGGTTCAATGCCTGGTTACTATGGGCAACCACAAGTGTGCGCTCTCCCGAAAAGTTGTGGTACAGCAGGTTCATGATCTGAACTGCTACATCAGTTTTGCCCGTCCCGGGCGGGCCAACGACGATGGTGAGGCCAGGATGAACACCGCGCACAATGGATTGCACTTGCTTTTGCGTGAATCGAATGCGATTTCTTTTGGGCTCATCAGACGGATATGGTCCGGTGCTTTGAGGTTTATAGGTCGTAACCTGATCGTCTTCTACAACAAATGGCCCCACCAGGGCTCCATCACTACCGCTCAAAGTATCCGTATTCAGGTCTGGCATAGTCTCCCGCAAGTGGTCCATACTTAAAAACGTGTCCAAATAGTCAATTCGTTTTGGCGCGGCGAGGCCAACATTGGGATACGACGCACTGGCTGGATCTCCAAATCCCAGGTACACATCCAAGAGCCATTCAGGTAATACAATATCAGTCTGAGTTAGGCTCTGAATTGTATCGAGGATGTATTTGAAATTGTTTTCTCTTTGATTGCGTCTTATAACAACGTTGCAAGCCTTGAGCGCAGCTGCCCCACCCTCGGCGTGGTACCGCTTCGCGTCCACGTGAATGTGCAGCTTTCGTCTCCTACCAACGGGTCTTTTATCCCTGTTTCCCGGTATACCGCCTTTGATCTCGTCATTTGCTTCGTCAAAAACCCCTACGCATACGCCACATCTCATGACTTTGATTCCAAGTCGTTCAAGCGCATTTTGGGATTTGGGCTGCTGAGGAACTAACTCTAGTAGGAAAACAACCTCATTGGGTCGCATCTGTTCCCATTCCTCTAGTAACTGGTCCGGTAAAGAGTCGAGCTCGAGTGTGACTTCAACCCGCACGTGGCCCGGGTAGAGGGATCCTACTTTTGGTCTCCCAACTTCAAGTACCTTGGGCTCTCCATGAATACGGGCGCCCATCTTACTCTTACCAGTAATTTTGATGGCAGTTGAGCCCTCTTCAGTCCTAACCTTGAGACGAGCAACCGTTCCCTCAATACTGCTCTTGACTCCGTAAAATGCTTCAATCCTAAAGAGATTGAATGCTCTCACCAGAAAATCGTTTACAGTCAGGTACTGGAGCCCGAGGCGATATGTTGCCAGGTCCTCCCCATTGGAGGTTTCTGTATCGGGCTGAGTACCATCCAGAGTGTCCAGGTCAATCTGGTCGCCACCGATAAACAGCTTTTCGTCCGGAAAACTGTCCAAACGCGCGCATTGCTCTTTCAGAAAGTGATGCCACGAGTACCTCTCCACAAAGCAGTCGATTATAAAATCTCGCGGCACTTTTAGTTGCTTCATAGGATACGAGGTCCTAATTCCAACATGACTGGCCAAGCCCGCGAGCTCGTCATCTGTTAATGGAGCTAGATGCTCCTCCATGTCAGGCTTGGAATGAACAGAACCCACATTGGCCAGTGCCAAGATGGTCAGCTTCTCTTTAAACTCGTCTGAAAATGCAACCTTTTGCAACTCCATGATCTTTGACACATGTATATCCCACATATCTTGATCAGCGATTGGCTCCCCAGTGAAGTCGTCTATAGGAAAGTGTACAAAGTGTTCGAATATCTCAACGAGCCGTTTGAATTTTTCACTTTTCTTGGCGTGTTGGCTTCTCCTAAGCGATACCACTAGGTTTAAATCCTGGATAACCGCATTGGGATATCGCCGGGTGGGAAGTTGACTTACGATCCCAATCAGAAACTCCATGAACCGGCAGCAATACCGCTCGTTTACCGTCTCTTCCTGTTGCAAGATCATAAAACTCATAATCATCGAGCCTAGCCACAATCTTTGTACATTCATCTCAGTCTGTTTTTGAGAATCCGCAGTCGCAAACTTTTTCTCGGCACTTTTCCATGCCTTTTTGAGTCCCGTTCGGTGTCCCATCATAATACGTAGCCTTTTTTCTTCACTCAATACACTCCACGTACCGATCCCCACTATTCCAACAATCTCTCGTCTCACGATAGCACTATCAAGACTGTCAATCATTCGCGACATGAAACCAAGCAGTTTCGTTCTCATTCCGACTGCTGTTGCATTTGCCACAAGCATATTCAAGACCCGCATGAAGTAGCTCTGAAACTTATCACCGTCTGATTCAAACGTAGCTGCTGTTAGGAAACATATCAAGGTAACGCCATTTGTACATTATCACAAGAGAAGATCTATTCCCACAAATGCGGGCAGAGTAGCAAGAGAAGTAACTTACCCCACGGGTTGTCCACGTAAGTGGCCATCACTGCTATAGATGCAACATGATCGGCTGTAGATTTGCTGTCAAAGTGCGGCCAGAGATATGCCTCAAAATACTCCAATTGCTCCAGCGTTGATACAGCAGACTCATCATGGAGACCTGTCTTGTAGATCTGCGAGACAGCCTTTTCGTTGATGGTCTTGGCTTTCCGCTTCTTCTTATTCACGTCAGGAGCCCAATTTTCTCGAGCAAGTCGCAAAATTAGGTCATCGCTTTTCATCTTAGCAGCCACTAGCCCAGTAGTGGGCGCAATATGGTACAACGGAGAGGGACTGGAACTCTGCGATAGAGCTTTGTTTGTCACGCAGCAAAACGAGCCTCGTCATGCAGTTTATGCTACATAAATGCACACTTGCTTTGGACTATTGCCATAAAGATTCATAACGACGCGCGAGCACTATGAAACATTTAAGGAAATGATGATATACGTTTAGATTTAGGCAATAGATAATGGAACCGACCTGGCCGACATTCGGAGTTTACAGCTGCTTAAATACTATCCGTTGCAAAGTGCACATAGATTGGACCAAGAGTGGTCACATATGCTAGCAGAAAATTTCCGATGCCCTCGAGGTTAACTGAAAAATTCGTGGCCGTCGACAGATTTTAGTCTAGTTTACGCATTTATTAGCTACGATGTCATTTAGAGGTGGCCGTGGCGGTAGCCGAGGTGGCCGAGGTGGATTTGGTAAGTTGAGGGCTTATTGAAGATTGAAATGGATGGGTGTTATATGGTCACTAGTACACCAACCCGACGGGCGCACGACAATGCAGCTCAATAAGCGTGACCTTCGGCTACAAGTCCAACTGATGATGGGGACTTGTAAACAGGTTTAGCTTTTCTAGTATCGAGACCGTTGAGAGGCTGATGGAACAGTCTTGCGGGCAAAGCCAGTCCGAAACTTTACGCCCAACTTCAAGTGCAGTCTCTAATAACAGGTGGCCGAAGCGCTGCTCCCCAAGGACCCCCAGCTGAGGTTGTTGAAATGGGTTCATTTGTTCATCCATGTGAGGGCGACATTGTCTGCCGTTCAATCAACCCCAAGGTCCCATTTTTCAACGCACCCATCTTTCTTGAGAATAAGTCGCTCATTGGAAAGGTGGACGAGATTCTTGGACCTATGAATGAGGTCTATTTCACTGTCAAGCCTACCGAGGGTATTCAGGCGACTTCCTTTAAGTCAGGTGACAAATTCTACATTGGAACAGACAAGCTCCTGCCTCTAGAACGGTTCCTGCCCAAGCCGAAAGCAGTCGGCGTTACAAAGAAGAAATCAGCCAAAGGTGGTGCAAAGCCAGGACGTGGTGGTCCTGGTGGAGCCCGTGGACGCGGCGGCTTCGGAGGTGGTCGCGGTGGTCGTGGCGGCGGCTTCGGTAATAGCTTCGGAGGCGGTCGTGGTGGTCGTGGCGGTAACCGCGGCGGTAGCTTCGGCGGCCGTGGAGGGTTTCGGGGTGGTAACCGCTACTAATACCGGCATGCACTATTTTACAGTTTCACCATCGACTTCAAGGCGATAAGGCACAAATAACATGAATACGGAGGCAATAATGAATGATCATTCCCAATTAGAACGTAAAATAGAGACGATGTGTTAATATTTGACCGGTAGAAAATGAGCAAGTCGTGTATGGGACTAGCATTGACACAGGAGCTTGTCCGGCTAAAACTTGCCATGAAGTAGCTCCCACGGCAAATCCTTTGGGAGCTGGCGATGGCGAGAGACTGCTCTAGCCAATGTGCATCGCCAACTTGATATACATATTTCTTTTATTTACAGCAGTGGCAGAAGACCGTAACTACCTAGGGCTTTGTGTGATTTGCTGTTAAGCTTGAGGTCAAGCCAATGATGTTCGAGATGCTGCATTGTTAGGTAGGCTCGTGGATTCATGGAAGACCGTGCTAAGACGTGAACATATCTGACAGATTTGGATAGGTTAATTTGCGAACTTCTGGATAAACAGTTAACGAAGTAGTTGTTTCACCGACCCAACGCAAATACCCTACCATTTTCTTTGTCTAAAATTACACGATTCTGTACTAGTAGAGTCGACCTATTATTCATGAATTAATTTCATAGATAAAAGCTTGTAGAAACAGCTAGTCTCTTGGGGTTTCTTGTGACCCATTTTGACTAGCCGTCGAGGCGATTCGGGCATAAATATCATTGTAATTATTAGAGCCATAAGCCTCCGTGTCAACAGAGAATCTAACCACCTCATTCATTTATAGCTCACTCAGCGAGTATTTCACTGGAATTAAATATCAGTGTTACTGAAATTTCACGATATTGCCGTTCGTTTCACCTACGGGTATTTCAATTTTTTTTTGATTTTGTGCGAATCGCAATTTTGCTGACGTCATGATGTCATTGCACTTGGTCAGATGAGCCGCCACATTCTCTAGACGGTCAGCAATACTAGTACAACTTCTACTAGACGCTGGTGCAGGGAATATGCTGCCAGAATGCTCCTGAGATTGAATGCTGGCTAATGCACTTGGCTTGCACATGCAGGTGATCATCGCATCCAGTAGGCTCCAGCGCGAGCTGCTTGTTCAAATTTATGCTCAAACGGTTTCGGCTATATACAACACCTGATTGCGGTAGTACCTGTTTGGTCCGACTACATGGAGCAATAGTCCACTTCACTCTCGTTCCCCACAACCGAGTGGGTTAGGAGTGCGTCCCCCCACCTTCTACCCCACACAGTACGACCACGAGGCCATGAATTCACCCGGATCTCCTGTGTTCGGTTCGTAGACTTCATATCAGATTTAACCGGCATCTATGCATTGCTCGTGGGGAACCACAAGAAATCTTCCGTTCCATCAAACCCGGGATAATATCCGGGGTAAAATGGATGCGGTAATTGTCCTATAAAAGTACGGCTACGATACCAGTGCAAGGTGCGCAATTGCAGAAACCATGCCGGAGTATCAAGAAGATATGCTTGAAGATGGTATCCATCATGTTGTGTCAAAGAGCGACGCGGTCGTTGTCGACTCTGACGCAATTAAGTTAGGAGCCATCTCCAATAAGGAATATGAAGACAACTTAGGATTTATCGATGCCGTCAAGAAATACAGGAAGGCGCTGTTTTGGTCGTGTATTATGTCTTGCTCGCTAATCATGGAAGGGTTCGACCACTCGTATATTACTGCCTTTTTTGGATTTACAGAGTTTGAGCGAACTTATGGTATCCAACAGCCTGATGGTAGTTATAAGATCCCGTCAGCCTGGGAGACGGGAATATCTGATGGCGTCGTGGCATCTGAGATCATTACACTGTTCTTTGTTGGTAGTCTAACAGAACGGTTTGGGTACCGCTGGACAATGATTGGATCTTTGACAATGATCACGGGGTTGATCTTCATTCAGTTCTTTTCCAGAACCTTGCCAGTCTATCTTGTAGGAGAAATCCTTCTTGGAGTTCCTTGGGGTATATTCCAAACGGTCACCACCACTTATGCAGCCGAAGTATGCCCGGTAGTTTTGCGTGGCCATTTGACTGTGTTCGTGTCTCTTTGCTGGACCCTCGGATATTTGATTGGCAACTGCGTTTTGCGTGGTCTTCTCAACGTGCAGGGTGAGTCGTCATACAAGATTGCATTTGCGCTGCAATGGGTTTGGCCAGTTCCTCTTGCTATTGCGGCGTACTTTAGTCCTGAATCTCCTTGGCTGTTGGTCAGAAAAGGCAAGCACGATGAAGCGTTTAACTCTGCCCGTCGACTTGCTAGCGATAGCGTGACTGACAAGGAGGTCGAAGAATCAGTAGCGATGATGATTCATACGAGCAATATTGAAAAGGAGGATCGGGAGCGAAGAGGAAGCAAATCATCGTATCTGGAAATGTTCAGAGGCACCAATCTTCGCCGGACAGAAATTGCTGTCATTGTATACTGCTGCACAAACGTTCTCAATCCGTTTGGTTCCAACTGGAGTGTTGTCTTTCTGGAGCAGGCGGGAATGAGCACATCGGATTCTTTTGATTTTAGTATTGGAGGCAGTGCCATCAGTGTGTTTGCAGTTTTTGTGCTGTGGTTTTTGATGCAGAGAAAGGTCAGCAGAAGACGTATCTTTCTGTTTGGACTTATTTCGTCGCTTATTGTGGCCATTATTATTGGCGTCTTGGGTTTTGTTGACAGGACAAAGCCTGTTCTATACGCCATGGCTGTTATTTTGGTTATCGAAAGTTTTTGTTCGTTTTTGGGAGTGCAGGCCACTGTTTATCCCATTGTTTCTGAAATGCCGGCCAACTCGCTGCGATCCAGGACCGTAGGCCTGTCGCGAGCCTTGTGCAACATTGTTGCTCTTATCAATGGAATTATTACTCCAAGGATGCTCAACAGCGGTCCTGGGAATTGGGACCTTGGCCCAAAGTCGGATATCTACGCTGCAGTATGGCTGCTGATAGCAACGATCTGGGCCTACTTTCGTCTGCCAGATTGTACGAAGCTCACGTATGCCGAGATTGATATCTTGTTTGAAAACAAGGTGCCAGCGAGAAAGTTTGCGACGACCGAGGTTGATATTTCGGCTGCGTGCCTTGCGGAAGATCAAGTAGTGGAGGGAGTCTGACCAGTTATTTGCAATGAAATATTTCGGCCGATGCCTTGCAGTAGTTAGTTTAAATGATGTGAATGATTTTAAACCTCCAATACCAAAACGAATCAACTAATATTAAGATGTAATAAGGATGCAGACTAGAGCAGAGACGGACATGCGACTCTGCTAATAAATATCGGGACGGACGCGAGGACGGTCGCACGAGTTTTTGCGACGCAGACGAGCGAGAGAAATGCGTGACAGCCTGGCGGCTTGCTCACGGTCGAGCTCTTGAGACAAACGTCTCAACTTTACACGATTGCGCAACAGCCGGTTTTTGTGGTAAATATACTCGACTGAGTTGCGCTCCAGCTGGGGATAATGGGCCGCAAACATTTCGTCGATATTGGCAAATACCGGCGACGCCCTAACAAACGGCACTTCTGGGTCGTGCAGAAGTGGCCGGTCGTAGAACTTGTCGACAATGTATGGGTGCTCTTCAAGCTGGAGATCCGATAGAGCGAGATCGGGAATAACAGAGTCGTCAAGGCCAGCCGCAAGTGTCATTGGAGACACAGGCTCTAGGTTGATAGGGATAAGGCCATGGCCCTCGGGGGCCCGTGGCTCAATCCGATACTCGACATCGAACATGGCGCCATCAAACGGCAAATCGCCATCAGTGTCGAGAAAACGCATGTCTACTGCATTAAACATTGTTGGAGATGCAGGCGGCGACGGCGGCAGCGAATTGACGTTGACATTGACGCCCCCTTGTTGGGACTGGGGTTGCTGCTTTCCTGGAGGGCCAAAACAGTTGTCTTCAATGTCACCTAGATTTGTGGCCGATGAACACCGCGACACATCTAGCGCCATTTGAATTCGGTCCGAAAAATGCCGAAGCTCTTCAGGGGTCGCCAACAAGTCGACATCGCGAATGACAACATGCGCTTCGCCAGCGCACGCCTGGTCCGCCAGCGTGCTCACAGACGACTCCTGTGATGAGCAATCAGGCGCAGGACCTGCCGCGCTGTTAACAACACTGCTACCTTGACCGGCAGAGACTGCCGGTGGTAGTACCTTTGCTTCGTCTGCCTTGGCCAGAATCAACTGGCTCAGGCACGGTCGCCTCTGCATCAATGTCGGAATCACATAGTCATCCGGGTCAATATTGCAGTACTCGTCGTGGAACCCGTCCTCGACGTCGGAGCTACTTTGCGAGGTCTTGCCCGCGGCTCCATCTCCCAACTCACGGCATGACGCTCCCAGAAAGAAGCTCACCCGTCTCCCACACTCTCCCATTGTAGTCATCTACCGTTAGGTCATGGTCATTGGCAAAAGTTGATGATGATGATGATGCATAGAACCGTGCAATGCATAACAACGCGAATACGACGACCACCATCGATCGACACCGAGCCGCACGAACATCATCTCGATTAGGTGCCGCGGGGCAACAAGAGCCACCACCAGCTCGCATCGGGTCGAGTCAGAAGACCGATAACAGACTGGTGTGGATTGATACCTCCGGGGTCCTCCGGGGGGTCTCCGGACCGTTTAAAGGGAGACTTCAACAGCGTGTCAGCTCCAGAGAATGTCCCAACGCAGTAGCGTACGGCAGGCCAGACATGGAGACCAAGAGCGACTCAGATAAGAGAAAATAGCCACAAACAGTGGTTCGGAATACGCGGGACACCAAGAAACATCCCGTTTGTGTATAAAAGAACCACTTGGACTGCCAGAGCCCAGTAGCCGCCACAGCATGGCGCACTGTGAGCCACCAAGGGCAGGCAGCGCCGTAGATGTTTGTGAACCTCATTCTAACAATACATCCACACAACTCTCCAACTTTCTCACTCTTGACCCCAAAACTTGTACAGTTGGCCATCACTCAACATCATATCATGGCCTCAAAACTCATAGACTCGTCAAACACTTACCTAGACAAGCACCGGCCACCGGGCCCACAACGCTCAAACACTCGGCAACGACAGAGATAGCGCCCCCAGCGGATAGCAAGACACACAAACCCGATACCACAAATAAATGAACCTTGAACCTCGTCACCGCTGGGCAACCCCCTGTTTTATATATCGTGGGTGTGGTGGTTATGGCGACGCGGCGCTGGGCCGCAGCTGCCAACATCCACACCATGTGCGGCGAGAACCTGTTATCAGAACTTTTCAAGGCTGATACCACTCATTCTGACAGACAGACGGTCTGGCGAGGGCTGTAGATAAGGAATATATGCCAGTTAGATTCCGGGAATGGCCGTGAAACAGCGTCTTGCGACCTCAAAGGTCCCCGGGTGGCAGCCGCAGATAAGCCCGGATCACGAGCCCACTGATAACAAGTACGACTTTTGGCATTCCATGGACCAGAATGAAATACCGGGAGTCGCATTCGACCATTGCTGGTTGTCAATTAACAACTGCCTTAACCAGACCGTCCTAATTCGGAACGTGGGGTGCATCGTGGGTTGAGACAATGGCAGTCCGATAAGAAAACCGACGTCCAGGGCAACATCCAGGGCTCACGCTTACAAGCGGGAGTTTTGTTGGGGGTCATAGTGTGTGTACCAAGGTGTTGAACAAGCGTGTTGTGTTCCCTTTAATTGTTGGCAGCTCGTCGTCAAAAATTAATCCGCAGCTTACAGACGCACGTCCCCCTTACATGGATGTGTGGAACAATCCTAAGGGATGAAACTGCTCGAGCAAGTGAAAAATAATATTTTTTCGCAGGTACCTAGAGCCCCACATTGCCCCCTCATTTTGTGAATGCCTCGTCCGATAGCAGGAGCTAGGCGGCTCCCTCTTGAGGCAAGGCTTGGTTGCGGAATGCTGGCGTGGCGAATTGCCTGGATCGTAAACTAGTTGGTGGTAACTCTGCGGCGGACTTCGATATACGATAACCGCAGGGGGTGTCTTGAAGTGTTTGGCAGCGTCGGCGAGCCCGATCGTTATCATGTCACGATCCAACCACCACAGAGGGTCTTGGCCACATTGAGGCGAGCAACCGGCCCTCACGGAGAGTCCGATTTCGAGGGCCGCTCAGTGTATCTGCTGACCGGTTCGTATTAGGACGCGATTGCGGCACGAGGCAGAGGAATCTGGCGTCAACTCGATCTAGCTATTGTCAACCCGCCGCCGCCGCCGCCGCCATCACAAGTGTCAGATACGAGCAGGTGACTCTCGTATCTTGCGTTCCACGCTTGGCTCGCAATGTTGCTGTTTTTTCCGTGGTGAACAAGGCCGCGCCGGACCGTGGCGGTTTGTCGTACGTCTCTTTGGCTGAGTTTGTCGTATGTCTATGCCGGACCGTGGCGGTTCGTCGCTTTTTTGCACCTCTATGCCGGACCGCCTCGGTTACCCCGTATTTCAACTCCAGTCATGCACTTGCGTCTTTGAACTCGGACATGACTCATGTGGACAGCCGCTACTACAATCGTGATAGCTAGCCTGGAGCTTGCGAAGTTAGCGTGCAGTGTGATGCAAAGTCCCTGCAGGAACCAGAATCAATCGACGATCGCCTTTATATCCACATCCGGAAACGTTGTTGTCGAATTAGCGACCGTGCCTTGAAAAAATGGCCACAAACAGCCCAGGGGGTTGACCGAATCCCGCCAACAGCGAGCTCACCAGCGTTTAAATATGTGCATACAACCACACGATCGGGACCACCATGTCGGATTCTATGGTGCTAGAGGCTGATGCCCTTGTCTATGACAAAAGGCATTTCTAGGCTCGGTCTCCATTGGACCCGTCAACTCAACGACTCTTGTTCTTCTGTCATGGCTCGCCAATTATGCCATCAGCAAACGTGTATGCCATTTCAAATGCCTACCTGTCATGCCCGATGGCCACTTGCATGATGCTCTACCCCACTATCGATGTTACGCGATCGCTTGACAAACCTCCTGTCTAGCTAATCTGTATCTTGTCGCCATCTAGTGACGCCACTAGCTTTTGGAATCAGGCGCCCAACACCCTAGTATATTGCATTGACGATCCAAGGGCGTTCGAGTGCCGCCCGACCTCTATCTGGACCGTCTCCTCCTACAAGGACGCGTCCGCTTCTCTGGCCTGTCACTCAACCGCAATCGAGCCTCTTTGTCTGGCTCCTGACCAGAACAATAACCACCGTCCCAAAACGGAAACGCAGTATCCTAAACGGGAAGGGGCCCCGTCAGCCGTGCAATATCGTCGCATCGCAGCAGCGTCCGAGTTTTGATCGCGACACGGCCACTTGAAACGCGTCTCGGATGGCCGGAACTTAGACGCGGGTGTCGTAATTATCTCCGCCAATGACTTGAATGATTGCTTGTCGATCGTGCTTTATGCCGACACAACCATACAACCACACTAGGGTCTGCGCCCGCCGCCGGGACCCCACAGCAACATTGCCGTTGGACAACCGTGAGTCCTTGATGGTTTGCGGGATAGCTTTAATGAATCCCGTATAGGAGCGACGATTAAAGTCGCGATAGTCATGGTACGAACGTGGCGACATGGCTTATAAAGTGGCGGTGGTACTATGTGTCAATTGTTGAAGTGATTTTTTTCACTCCGATGCAGGGCAGCCTTTTTGCTACAACTCCCTTGCAGTTTGAAAGGGGACAACAGTAGTCAAATTAGAGGCACATTTTGTGAGCACTACCCAACACCGGCCAACGGAGCTTATCTATTAGGGCTCCAGCGTGTGCTTGGATCTGAGTCATGCCGAGCTAGATCTCGACGCCCCCTGAACAACCAACTTGTCCCATGCAACACTCATTTTAGCCGATTTGGTTCGCGATGATTGCTAAACCACTCAATTCACAGCCTAGCCGTACTACAACCGCCACCACACGTCCCACGGTGCGTGATCTAGGCTCGACAACTTGCTTGACCCGCCAACTCTTATTGATACGAATCGGCGGCGCGCCTCGGCTTGAACAAAGGAGCTGCGCCACTGCAATTTCACGATGTTGTCCCTTTGTTATTGTCATCCACGCAAGTCTCACGTGGGTGGTTGCACAATCCTGGAATGAAATGCCAGGTGCCGATGTTGCTGTGGACCCCAGGGCCGCCTAGCATCTCATACCGGATAGCGGCTACAGGGGCTAGACCAAGTACACTGCCAAGGGTACAATGCCACAGCCTACACAATCAAAAGATCCTGGTATGAGCACCTATAATATTATTATAGTTCCAGTATGTTGCATATCAGTCCAAAATTGAGCCATTACCCAACTACCATCAGCCCCATCGCTCTCACTAGTATAGTTACAGTATGTTGCATATCACATATTGACGGGACCCCCCACTGGCGACCACCATCACCAGATACTACCTGGATTCCAGCATACCAGTTCGCAGGTACTTTGTACAATGCGCATTAGAAAATCATTCGCTCTTGGTAAGTGCGCGATTGAACCTGTATTGCTTTCATTCGTGGCTCAGGCGCCCACAACGGGCCCACATTTGACGGATACCAGCGCGTCTTCTGCACAGCGAGTGCATAACATCTGAGACTCTCAATGGCTGTAAACATATCGGTTCCTTTTTGCCTGTTGGGCTCGTGCTTGAGTTAGCATAGCTGCTAGTCATCGGTTCTATTGCCCACTACAGTGGCACTTTGCTAACAGTAGCATTTTTAGGACTGTGCGTGGTCAGCGCATACCTTGGTGTCGCTGACCTGGAGGTCACCCACGACAAGATTTTGCATTTTCTCACGTTTTTCATATTGTCGACCGTCTTTTATTGGATTGTCGAGGCATCTCGTACCCGATGCATCAATATGACGATTGTTGTCTGTACCGTTATAGGCGGCATTGGTTCAGAGTTTCTCCAGGGATTTCTTCCTGTAAGTACTCAACAACCTCATCAAAAATCACAGGACCACAATCTGACTACAGTACCGCAACTTTGATGCCAAAGATATCCTTGCAAATGTGTTGGGGAGTCTGCTAGCTATTGCGATATGCGCAAAGTATCACAAAGGTAAGTGTGCTAGAATGTGTGACTAGCGTGCTTAAATTCTCACGTCAGGATTGCTGGACCGTCGACGGCAGGCTCGCTACGATAGGCTGCGCGGAGTTGACTCTGGCACCGCTGCGGGCGACGAGTCTCTACGAGATATCGAAGCACAGGCAGGAGTTGAGAGTACAGAGCTTGGAGTTATTGGCGATAGCAGCCGGGTAGACGCCCAAACTTCGAGCAGCCCAGCACCCGACTCCAAAACTGCTGAATAAAGTAGAACTACATAAAGTTCCCCCAACAAAGGAGCTTTACGCACAAAAGCTGTAGAACCTCGCAAAACAATGTGCGCAAACAGGTCAAATGTCGGCACAGGCTGCCAAGATATGACGTCGAGCCGCGACGATAAAATGCGTGCAACATTTAGTTCAGCAAGATGGTCGGGAATAATCCTGGCCAACATGCTCTGCAGCCGGGCTCGACAACAAAAAAAAACAAACTGAAAACGCTGGCTCGCCAGATGCTCGTCTGACCCATTGTAAACTACACTTTATGAGCTGTGGGGGCCAGTGTAGCGGTGAAAAACCGTCGAATCTGGCATATTTGCTCTCGCATACGAGCTCAACTCAGATTCTCGCTAGGTCGGACTGCAGGCGCCAAGTTCTTTGAGCTGCGACGTCACAGCTCATCCTTGTATGGAGCTTCACCTGTCGAGGTCGCTTGGCCGACAACCCAGTCGTTATCAAGAATGACAGACGCTCAAAGACGGGGGTGGGGCCCACAAACGCACAAGCAGCCCGATTGGGATGCATTCAGGCACCACCACGACGAGCATGTCCATTATGAAGACGCAACGCACGTTGCAGAGCATCACATCGCTCTGCATAACCACCACAGCGCAGCATGCTCGTGGCTACGACACGGTCAAAGAAGAAGCGGAGCCAGTCGGACTTTCTGCCTATTGCGCGTGCGTATACGTGCGCACAATTCGTGTTATTAGCCCACAAGGCATTGAGTTAAAGTAGGTCACTGCACTGACAGCCGCGTGGGCTGTTCCAGACTTCGTCAACCACTACGCGATATGTACGAGATCGGTCTTCCAACGCTGTCCAGTTTGGGGCTTGTGCGTGACCGTTAGAAGCTTGAGCGTTAGGATCAGAGCTTAATAAGTGGGCACTCTCTCTGGGCAAAGGTTTCACCCAGTCGCGAATGTCAATGCTCTCAATGGTACAAGCAGTCGAGCCGAATATTTCTGTGAACTTGACTCAGCTAAGAGATTAATCCCCAAGCTTTATCAGGATCATCAACGACAATGGGCTATCAGACGATATGCGCCGTAGCAACCATGGCACGTGCAGCGACCATCGCGACTGATCCTTGTGGGCAAGCCTACGCAGGGAGTTTTCGCCAAGGGTGGGGCCCGGCGAGGAAGAATATCACGTAAATAGGGTGACACGCCATCACAATCCCGCCCGAACTGACAGAGAAGCCATTTGATCAGACACACGTCATAAGCGTCTGAATGTGTGACAACATGTGATGCACAGCTCAAGAAGCGTGACAACCACAGTCAATATAGCATGGCGACTATTGGCGGGTTGTTAAATGCCGTGAGCTAATGTAATATCGCAGGCGGAAAACTGAAAACGACGATCTTAGTATGCAGCAGTGTGCAAATTGCGCATCGGCGATCAACGGTTGGCTCCTTCACTACTGTAATAGGTCAAGGACTACAAAGCGTAAAAAACAGGGGCTCGGGCGACGCTTATAGTTCTACAACTGTACACGGCCTGTGGTATCCCATTGGGTCTTCAATCTTTAACCGGGGGACTAAACAGTGGTGACCGCTGTGGGCAAGTGCCAACGTTAAGCATGGCAGCCAGTAATAACGATACGTGCTGTGCCACCACCATGTTGATTCGTAACTGACATACGACGGCTTTTTAGTGGCATAGATCGCCAGTGCTCACAAATGCAGCCTGGCTGCATGTTGAAAATTCAGCAGGCGTCGCAACCAAATTGCGCTATCAATGCGAGTACTCTTGAAGTTTCTAACAAGACCCCAGTGATTGTTTCTGGATTTATCCTCCACTGATACAACACTTTGCGACAATTGTATCAGCTTGATCCTATGCCGACTGGATTTACCAATGCGCGTATTTGCAAAAACGCCTTTTCAGCCGCCTCGGTCTCTGCAACCATAACCGCGGTGCGTTTGCAGCAACAGCAAACAGGTACAGAGCGTCCAAACTCGCCGGGCGGGTTCTGGAGTTGTCCTTACGTCAGCGCCTTGCACATGCTCTAACAAAGACTAGCTGCATGTAAATCAAGTCCACACAATTTTACCGCGTCTACAACTATCCTTGAGGGGAACGAAACACAGGCGCATCGCAGGCTAGGGCGTACTACGTTTGGTCCTCCAATTTGGTCCAGGCTGCCCGTGCCCTCGAGAGCAGTTTTTAAGGAGGGCTTGGTGATGCGGCTCATATATTTGGTTCGCAGCGAATGTGCGCTGTTTTGTGGTTATTGCCCAGCCCTAGTCAGACAAGGCAACTCAAATCCCTTTAGATAGCGGCGGGGCTCATAAAGGGGGGGGTGACACCAGTTGTGAGACGTTGCAAACAGGTGGCTTGGCGCATGGTCAACGTCTTGACTGCCATTGACTTTTAATTTTCGGCTCTCTGAGACTGCCATGTCCGCGTGGTATTTCAGGTGGTAGGGTTTCCATGGCCATTGGCGAATATAGAATTTGATTTGACTGGCCGCGCGAGGACGCAGTTTTTGTTGCACGCAAACACAAAGTTTTCCGATTGGCGGGGCACGCGGGCAAGGAATTTTTTTTTATGAGCGCATTTTGAGACAAGTAAAAAACGCTTTGAAGTGCAATTGTCGAATTTACACACCCCATGTTAGCGGGGTTGACTTGTCGGCGCCGTGAGCTGTACCCAAGCGCTGTTCACCTGCCCACAATCACCGAGCCTCAAACCCCGTAGCCTGAGCAAGGGGTACATGAACGAGCATATGCGACTGCCTGTGAGCCTTTTAGCTCGTACTCGTACTCGGCCGACCACAGTATACGCCATTGCGACGCACCATTTGCTGTGCTCTACAAGCATACTGGCAGACCGGCAAACCCCTTGCCAGGCGTCGCCTTGTGCGCAACGTCCACCCATGTAACCGAACCATTTTAAACACCGCTTGGTGCTCGCTAATGTAAGAGTGCCAAAATTATACCCTTCATGGCTGCTTCAGACGGTTGTAATGACTTGACGCGACGTTGAGCTGTGGCCCCTTCTGAACAACGGCCCTGCGCGGCGTGCCCCCTGTCACCTATCCACTTGAGCTAACAAAAGACCATTCAAACAGGTTGGCTCGGGAGCCTGCGTGACATGTCTCACTCAGAAGTGAGACGAGGCTGAAGGTCTACATTAAACGGGATAAGACTGGAGAGCCATGTCGATAAGGTTTAATCTTCTGCACAGATCCCGGTACGGGCATTGGCCGCTGTGCAGGCGCGAGACTCTGCCGAAAAAAGAGCGCCAAAGCCTATCAACTTACTGTTATCGCATAACCGTTTCGCGACTGCAGACAACAACGCTACATCGCGACATTAAACGCTTGCTCTCTGGTCACATGGACAGAAATTCGAAAGCTAAAGCGATTGAGAACCGTTTTTGGATGTTCACCACACTGAATCACAAGGAGAAGAACCCGCCATGATTATATTGGCTAGGGTCCCGTTATGCACGGGGCTCTGTCTCATATTTCTAGGGGTTGGCGGCAGGCTGCGCCTGACAGCTTGCAGCTTACTCTCAAGCCAGGCCCGTTACGCAATCTCTTCCAGGCCAGTCTCATTCCTCGTGTCAGAGAACTATACTGTTCAAAGACTGAAAAAACCGCTCGAGGCGATCATCACCTACCATGAAGCGCAGTCATAGTCCGAACATATTGCTCTCGTGATATTCGCTCGTTAATGGCAACAAACGGGCATTTACCAGCTCAGCGTACTTGACGTCTATGGGTGGGCGTTCAAGATAATTATGACTTGTTGCAGTTTCCGTTGCACGTGCTACTCGCTTGAGGTGTTTCAGCTTTCGGCCTTGCCTGCCAGGGCCCCTGCAATACTCTTTGGGGTCATTCTTGCTCCACAGAGAAACTTGCTGGCTGGAGGATTTCAGAGAAATTCTCAAATGCATGTGATAAGAGCCTCTCGCAGCCTGCTCCAACTCCACTAGACGATCAGGAACCGGTTGACGTTGCAACTGCCTCGTTAGGAGAAATAAACGGCGCACGCAGGGACCTTACATATGCCGATCTTTAACGGCAATTCTGCAAGGACCGACAAAAAAACAGGCGTCTGGTATGCGTGCGCCGCTGTAAACATGCATTACAGGTGTTTTGCGGGTGGCCGACGCTGGTGCCGCAGATGTGCGCTCACACTGCTGTGCCGCCGGCTCACGACGGCGGCTGCTCGAGTCAATATAAGGCCGAGTCCCTATGCGGATCATGACCGGGGTGTTGCCAGTTGCGTCTAGTAAACGTAGACCCTAGGCTCTACAAATTGCCTGGCAAACCAGGGTGTTGATGCTGTCGACTGTGTTTTGGCCCGACGCTTTTAGTTCAAGGGTAGGTGCGAACGAAAAGTGATGTTCTCCTCGATAGAAACCGTCTAACTCTAGGAAAAAGACGAAATGATCCCCATAGAAACAGTGCCGCCCCTCCAACCGTCGACATTTCGGTCCCACTGGAAGAAAAGCGGCCTTGGAATTGAACCCATGCCAATGTCTCCGGCGTCGGTGTCGGCGTGGACGCCTCCCCAGTCGCCTTTACCAGCAAGCGCTGTTACTGACTACGCACAGCTCACATATGTCGACTTGTCTCGGTCCCCGGTGGCCGTAGAGTATATTTCGCGCACGGGACGGTTACCCAAATGGCTGGCTCGGTGCTCAAACCTTCAATATCTTGTTGCGTCCCACATGGATATTACGGTCGTTGAGGACTGGGTCTCGGAGCAGCTTCCGAATCTGCGAATTGTACGTCTGGGGTTTAACCGAATCCAAACTTGGCCCGACCACATGGCCCGTCTTAAGGATATTGAAGTGCTTGACCTCGAAGGGAACCCGTGTATTGATAACCAGCTGGCAAAGAGTGAAAGTTTCAAGAACTTTTACTGCTCTCTCGGCGCCCAGGACTGGAACGCGCGTGCCCCCGGCGGCACCGGCGCCGAGCTCGTGGCCGCCGTTAAAAAGCTTTCCCGGACTTCGTCATCATCAGCGTCATCAACGGCTGGTACGATGCGAACTTCATCGTCTATTACTACTCGCATGTCGATCAAGAAATCAAAGCAGCAGCAGACATCCGGGCTCAATCTTTCTCTGACCCCTAGTATACCGACTTATCCTGGTTCACTCGCAACGGGGTCCGACGACGAGCAAGACGCAGATGACGACGATGAAGCAGACGATGACATGCTTACGTCAATCGAGCCCAGCCTCCACTTGCCAGCTGTGCTGCGCAAATCAATTAGGAAGAGCAGGAGCTTTGTAATTTACTCACCGTCACCATCGTCAGCCACGTCTTCATCCACAACTAGCCTTGTGCACCAGTTATCGCCTCTCACAAACGCCTCGGATCTCAGCGAATGTGCGTCTCCCCAGCTGGATATGATAATAAACTCAAGCGACCCTTATTGCTTGCTCCACGAGCATGATACCAATGTTATGGCCAATATTGTTTCACAACCCACTGAGCGCATCCGCACACGTCTAATTATGAACCTTCTCCAGTCCTCGTACGAGCTGACCCGAGGATCCGTTTTCAATGGCCGACCTGTCCGTCGCGGCGGCTACCCACTGCCGATCAGCGCCCGCAACAGTGCCGGTGCTGAGAGCCCTTTGCTATCCAAAGCTCCATCTTTGCGATCCGTAAGTACAGAGGCAACCTCGGCAGACACTCCAGGCTCGCCGTCGCGCATGTCCAAATCTGAAAACATTCTGCGTCGCTATGTCGACAATGAGAAGCTTTCGCTTGTTTCTGGCCAACATGGACTAGTGGACCCAGCCTTCCGGGCTCGGAGAACACAAGAGTTTCTTGCAGAAGAGGAGATCTATGTAGCCAAGCTCAAGGAGTTTATGGACGCCTTCATCAACCAAAAGGGAAGCATGCCGAAGCGAGCAAAGGCAACATTTTTCCGCAACATACCCGATATTTACAAGCTCCATGATTCTATCATGCTTCCAATGCTTCGCAAGGGCATCGCAAACGTACTCAACGGCAAAGATCCTCAGTGCGAGAAACTGTGTTCTAATTTCATGGCCGCAATGGACAAATTCACGCCATACCTGACCTATTCGGACACGTATGTGGAACAGCGCCGCCGTGTCAAGGATCTCCTTAAATTGCCATCTATCGAGACTTCCTCGCGGACAGTCGCTTTTGAAGGCGCGTTTACCGGCAGTGTCGCGGTTGCGTTTGATCCCTCGGCAGACATTGCAACGTACCTACGTACCAACTCGCGCACAAAGTCCCTTTCGCTCAATGGCCCAGAGGAATACATGGTCCTGCCATTTGAACGACTATACGAATACGCAGTCTTCTTTGGCCAACTTTCCATCATGTGTAGCCCGGCTCAGGTGGTTTCGCGTCGCCTCGTCGCACTAGCAGGCGAAGTGGAACAGCGCAAGCCGGCCCACATTCGAGCCCAGCGAACAAAGGACCTCACAAAGCTCTTCAAGATCCAGGACGACCTTGGCACCTACGTTTGCGATGCTACAGTTGCCGTTGTGTCTAGATCGCACCTCCAAGATGCTCCACCCGGATCCCGTGCAAACGATGTCATCTACCATGTCGGCTCTGATCGCACCCCAAAATCGTTTACATGCGAGTACTTTGATACCATTCGCGCTGTAGACTCGCGCTTTCGCCTTATAGTGTTTACACGCGGAACCGTCATTGCAGACACGTTCTCTGGCAAGATCGTCTACACTGGAAACACGGGCTCAATTCTCTCCACCGCATCTCCCTTTGATATGGAGTTTCCAGCGCTCATGCGTGATGCATCCTACCCGGTATTGCGACTTGTTATATTGGAACGCCAAGAGTGGCTTCTCTGCAGTCTTCGCACCTACTCTGGTTGTACCGCGGAAACAGGGCCAACCGGTATAAACCGCGACTATCTCGTCAATGCCATCAATAGTGGCTCAATCAACTAAAGCCCCCTTTCTTTTTTATTTTAATGATGCTATGACTTATGTATATTCAATGAATTTCTTTTGGTTGGGTTTTTTTTGAATACCAAGACCAAATCTTACGCCCTAGCATATCTCAGTGCATACATGGCCCAATTTGGCATGTGGGGAATCCATTCCGTTTACCCTGAAATCACAACCGTTCGCGAAGACGGAACAAACGGGAGGTTTCGGTGTAAACTACACACCCCTGTAGGGGAATTGAAGCTATAAGAAACAGGAGTTAGTGTGCGTCTGACAATAATTAACGTATAGACCGGTTTATTGGCAAGAATGAGTGCCATTCAGCGTCGGGGCACGTTTGACTCTCCCCAAAGTAAGTGACCAGTGGCATGGCGGCTGTGCAGCTTGGCACTCGCATCCTCAGTGATTGAGGTTTCTGAGAGGTGCGCATTGTACCTGGATCTATTCTAGGTGCAGAATGAGTGCCCTCGGCGTGATGGGTGTCTCAGTACTGCCCAGAGTCAGTGTTTTGAGCTGAGTGGTTGCACGATGTGAGGATGTTTGTATATCAATTCTATGGAATATAGACGCGTGGTGGGATGCTGCAGCGCCCTCGTTGGTTTGACCAGAAGATCAAATCCGTCATGGGGGGTCGCGGCTAGATTGGTTGGAATTGACTATCGGTGATGCTGACAACAGGTGACGGCCCGAGAATTGAGTTGACGGCCGATGAGAAACGCCTATATGCACAGCTATTTCGCCAGTGTGACCCAGAGGGCTTGGGTGTTGTGACTGGTGATATTGCTCGAACCCTTTTTGAGAGGACTGGACTGTCTCAGGCGACTCTGGGTGAAATTTGGCAAACGGCCGACACTGAGAATGCAGGTTTCCTCACACAAGTTGGATTTTCCCAAGCATTGCGCCTTATTGGACATGTTCAGTCAGGGCAAGCAGTCAACCGTGGTCTGGTGGATACACCGGGCCCGCTTCCGGTGTTTGACGGAAAACCGCGAGAGACCGGTACAGTCTCGAGCCCGGCTGGAATGGCACCTCAGAGCACCGGTGGTACGGACGGAGTTACCCCCGTTGGCCAAGTACGAATCCCGCCGCTGACGCCACAGAACCGGCAAAAGTACATTCAGCTATTCGAGCGAAGCGCACCCAACGGATATCTTGATGGAGACGTGGCTAAGAACATTTTTCTAAAGGCAAAGCTGCCTAATGAGACACTTGGCCAGATTTGGAACTTGTCTGATGTACAAGGCAAAGGTTCGCTCACTCAAACCGAGTTTGTCGTGGCTATGCACTTGATTCAATCTGTGTTAAACCGCCAACTGCCTCGCGTACCACACAGCCTGCCGCCGACTCTGTTTGATGTGGCAGCAGGACGTCAAGTGACACGGGCCAGCACGTACCGACCCAGCAGCCAAAACTCATCCCGCCAGGGGAGCATTGCGATGCAGTTTACTGGCGGGTCCACTACCGCTGGCAGAATGTCCCCAGCTGTGGGTACGAGCGGCATACCTGCACAGCCGAGCCAGCAGATTGAAATAGGTGTGAGCCCCCAGGAGAGGGCGCGATTTGACAGTATCTTTGATACGCTCGATAAGGCCAAGACCGGCTCAATTGGAGCGAATGAGGTAGTACCATTTTTGACGACCTCGAAGCTATCGGAAGATATCCTCGCTCAAGTGTGGGATCTAGCTGACCTCCACAACACTGGGCAGTTTGGAAAGAAAGAGTTTGCCATTGCCATGTTTTTGGTTCAGCAGAAGTTAGCTGGCAGAGACCTTCCACAGAGTTTACCTCCATCTGTGCTGGCTAGCGTTGAAGACAAGAACGAGATTCCAAGCGTTTTCCAACCTGGCGGCGGTAACGGTACAGGGAGCGGGTCCACCGCCCCAGTACAGCAACAGCGAAACCAACCGGTACAACAACCGGCCCAGACCCAATCGAGGCCAATGAACGATGACCTCATGGAACTGAATGATATTTTCTCTGCGCCGTCTCCACCTGTGGCCAACTTTACACCTCCTGCTCCATCATCTCGGCAGTTTGTGCCGACATCGAGCTTCGGTCAGAATCTTGCGTTGCAGAACGATGGTAGCGCTTCGCCCAAATCCCCCTCATCCCGTCAGGTTAGTACAAGCGAGGTCAAAGCCCCTCAACCTCAGAGTGCGATTGGGGTTAGTAATGCTCGTGGAATGCTTACAGAGGGTGACAACTTGAAAGCAATACCTTCTGTCGCAGGTGTTTCTGCTGGAATGGCTGCAGGTGTCGTGGCGGGTGCTGCGGCAGGTCTTGCCGCCGGTGCACCAACTACAGGCGAGTTTGGGCACAAGAACAAGGAGATTACAGCGCTTGAAAGTCAAAACGCGCAGATCACTAAGGAGCGCTCTCAAACGGAGCAGGAATTGGCAACCGTGTTGAACACAAAGAAGGAGACTGAGGACAAGCTTGCTGCGTTACGAAGCAACTACGACGCCGAGGCTCTCAAAATTCATCAGACTAAAGAGGCTCTATCGGCGTCCAGGACAGAGGTCAAGGCGCTGGAGAATCAGCTATCGCTGGTTGAAGCTAGTTTGGGTGCGCTCCAAACAGAACATCAGAAAGTGCAATCTGAACTTCAAGTGAGCCAGGAGCAGAATGCGGCTCTCAAGGAGAAGCTTAAAGCTACAAACGAGCAGGTTGATACTCTGAAGGCGGAGATAGAAGCAGCTCAGCATGAAGCGGAGCAGCAACAGAGTCATGTTAAGTCCAACGAGGACGAACTTGCTAGAGCTGAGCATGAACGTACTCAGTTACAAGAATCTCTGGAGAACTTGCGTCTCAATGAGCAAGAAAGGGCTGCATCCGCAGGACTACAGGCCAAGGAGATTGCTTCCACTTCACCCCGCTCGGCCCTGAGTTCTCACGGACTGAGTAAGGAGACCTTGACAGAAGCGCCTGTAGATGGGGAGCCGGCTTCTAGAAGCACTAGACAGCACATGACTGCTGCAGAGGCAGTGGCAGCTGCGGCCGCTGGTACAGGAGTTGGGCTTGATGCAGCTGCTGGCCTTGGAAACCCATTTTCGAAGTTCAATCGATCGCAGTTTGATTACGGTGGTGCTGGTGGAATGCACGTCGCATCGCCGCCTTCGACCGCTCCGGCTAGATCGTCTACTCTGAATACTGATGAGACTCCTGGGTCTTCTCCTGCAACTTCCGAGTTCCAAGGCGGAATGTACAACGCACCGCCGCCTCTGGAGGGAGACTCGACGGCTGGCATGCCCACGTTTACTCTTCCAATTGCTCGCCCGGGGTCGGCTACGTCTTCTGTTCAGAATAACCCGCCCTTGTCCGTCCGAGGCGATTTGGATGGATCGCGACCCGAGTCCCCTGCCTACTCGAATTCAGACGCCGTCGGGGGCTCTCTCCCTGTTATGCCAGATGATTCAGCTGATCCGGGCTCTTTTGAGCAGCGGGGTGGACCCAGTGCGACTTTTGCAGACAATGACAGGGACGTAGAACTTCAGTCGGCTGAACCTGAAGCTGCTGCCAAGTCGCTTGGCCAGGACACAGGAGGTTCTGCGTCGACCAGCGTTGAACATATAAGCGAGCCGCTGCCGTCTGATGGTAGTAATGCCGGTTTAACAGTCGGGCCTCCCACTGACTTTGACGTTGGTGGGCATGGTAACCAACCGGAGGCGGTATCGCAATTTGGCCACTCGCACACTGAGTCGCAAGATTACGAGTCAGCTAACGATTCGTTTGAGTTTGTTGACGCGGAGGATACGTCGACTCTGCCGGGGGCATTCCCTAGTGGCCCAGAGGTGACTGGAGCTACCGCTATCACTTCGAACAGTCCCCGAGATACTCAGCGCTATGGGCAAGAAGACGAGAGTTCTGACGACGACGACGGTCCAACAAGCGTTGTTCCTCAGAGGCCAGCTGGTTATGACCGCCATGAGCCCCAGACTACTGGTGCCGATGCTACTGGTGCTGGCACTGCTGCTACGACTGCTACCGCTGACACTACCAAACTTGCTACCGTGGGTGCTCCGACGTCTGCTGACAACAACGCGTTCGGCACCACCCAGCTGTCAGCACCAGTGGATGACGACCCTTTCGCGTCTGCATTTAGCGGTCTATCGGAAGCTAAGGAAGAGGACCCCAACGTAACGACTGGTGGCGATTTTGAGACCACCGACAACTTTGACGAATTTGACTCGCCATTCGGCTCGTTTCCCAATCCCTCGCACAATGGGTCGGTGTTTGCCCAGCAAACGGTTGTGCAGCCTCCCACACAATCTAGTCCGTTTGCAGTGGCTCCGACGTCGATCCCCACAAACAATGACGAATGGAATGAGCTATTCGCCGATTTCCCATCGGGCCCTACTGACCCTGCAACAACCGCTTCCAACGCCGATATCAACGACGCGTTCAGCACCCAAAGAGCACCTGCAACAAAGCCGCAGTCCCCGAAATCTAGTGCTGTGGCAGACCTGGTTGGTATGGGGTTTTCACATGCCGATGCACTCGATGCACTCGAGAAGAAGAACTTTAACGTTGCAGATGCGACCAACTACCTACTGGACAAATGAGGAGGCTGCCGAAGGGCACCTCTTGCGTTCTTGCTATAATCTGTGTCTTGATAGATGATCTCCGTTTTTACCGAGTAGTCCACCATCGTCCACCTTTGCAACTCAGCAATTAGACCCTGGAGAACGTAGACCGAAAAAGCTTGTATAGTACAAAGTACTGTACAAATGTAATACGATTGCGGCACATTGAGACGAAGAAGCGTACACGGGAGGCTCACGTGAAACTCGCGATACAATCGGGTTCGATCGGGTTAGTAAATTGGATGGTCCCATAACCTGCGGAAAATCTCGGTGAAGCTAGTAAGGTAAGACCATCGTACCCAGCACCAGTGGATAAAATACCAGTATTCTATAGAAGAGTGCACAGTACCATACAACACGTGGAGTCTCCCAGAGACCCAGACACTCCTAGCGAACATGTCATCACAGGCTTTGAGAGGGTTCCGCGGCGGTTCCGCAACTAAAAATTCAGAGCGACCAGATCAGATTACAACCCGCTATATTCAACGCCTCAGGATCTTTGACTCCCTGTGAAAGGAAATGCAAATCTCAATTCCGCAATATCTAGCTAGCATCATACTATCACAGGATTAAAACTCCTCGGCATCGCGGGGCATGTAATTCAGCCGTGCATAGAATTCCGGCGAAACGGCACTTGAATAGGAAATAGTGCGGTGTGCGGCGTTGGCTTGTGAAAGTGTAAAGGTACAACCTACTTAAACGAAGAGAGGCGGAATTTGAAAACTGGAACAAGCGGAAGGGCACAAAAAGGAGGCTCCAGTGCCTGCTCGTTCTCAATTGTTATCAGATGATATGCTACAGTGCTACAAGGTGACCAATTATAAGAGGAACTTCAACAAACATGGTTATCCACCACTATCAAGACAGTGATGGGAGAAGCGAAAACTTGACAGCTGAACAAGCGGTGGACCGTCTATATTGTGACAATTGGCTACGAGTGGTACATGCTGTTAAAAACGCGAAACAAGCCATAGGCAAGGTTGTTGAGACTATTTACGAACGAAGCCGACAAGGTGGGCGGCTGGTTATAGTCGGACGAGGTGTGCGAGTATCGATATCACGAGCAGACGGTGAATCTTGGGGCATGGCCATGGTGGCTGCGGCCGGTTTGCCGCACCATCAGCCAACGGAGAACAGGGGCCGCGAAACACGAGTAGAATCTCATCGACTTGACACAGTTCCGTTGGAGGCATTTCGAGACCAGGTGATTATTGGACTGAGTCCTGACCGCGGAGATGGAAACTCGGAGAATGCATCCTCGCTAGGAACCAGTGGGCTCGTCGTGGACCCTGGACTGGACCCTTCAATTTGCTCAAAAGATGTGATGATAATCATGTGCTACAGTGACAAGCTTGAAGGAGGCGAGATTGCGAGGGCAATAGAATATGCGCACGCGCGTGGTGCCATAGCGGCATGTTTAGAATTCGGGGCCGTGACGCGGTTCGCGTCAGTGGCAGACTACACAATTCACATCAAACTGTGGCCCGCAACTCAAAAGCACAGCAGTTTTGTAGACGTATCCACGAGGGAAAGTACGGTGTGTCTAATGGTTCTGGATTCTATGAATACAGCGCTTGCGACCATAGAGAACCAGCGAAACAACAAGAGCCAGCAAAAGTCTCTCGAGTATACTGACGGCCTGTTAAACGCCTCCAAAGAGCTACCAAAGCCCACAACACACAAAATCAGTGCTTCATATGGCCCCCCGCTGAACGGCCAAGTCCAGTTTGATGTCAGCGGTAAATTTCCAACTCGTGCCGCCGGCCACGTGCAAGTGTTTCGGTTTGTAACTGAATATCCTGCTGCCTCGAGGCCATATAGTGAACCAGTCCAACGTGCAATTGCTGAGATAGACGCCTTGCCAGTAGACGTTGGACTACCACAAGAGGATGTGCTACGAATATTTGGGGCGGTTGT